>JAXIVJ010018712.1:0-22264 GCA_036785665.1 Chirona hameri
ATCAAGTATGATACACAATATTAGCTTGAGCAACATCCTTGGGTGGATAGGATAACAATTCTAGGAATATATTTGAGGAGGACCTTAAGCTATCCTTAGTTTTTTATTCCTGTCCTTATATAAGGAGATTATCTGTTAACTATATTATCTCTGGTTACAATTAATGTGTGCTTATGACTTCCCAATTACTGCCAGGGAGCCACGTCCAGCACTTACATTCTGACACCAACACTATCCACATTCACTTAACACAATTTTGGAGCATCTGTGATTTGAGCCATTGTGTGATTTCCATTATTTCTTACAAACATTGTACTAGCTGACTACGTCAAATACTTACTGGTGATTATATTCTCCATTGTGATCTTTCCACTCCACGTTTATGCATGTTTGGTGCTTATTAGTGCTGGTAAACATCTACTATGGACATTTGTATGCTATGATATGCCAATGTCAGTATTTGGTTCATTATGGTTAGTGGGGGGGGGGGGGGGGGAGGAGGGTGAGAATGGGTATGTGTGTTTGAATGAGTTCCCTAACCTAGATGCATGTGTATGTGATTTGATGAATATAATGAATTGTGTATGGTTTGTGAATGTGAATGTTGTTCCACATAGTACCCTCATTCCTCAGGAACACAACATAATGTGTACATTAATATTGTTGTGGTGGTGGTTGGGGGGGGGGGGGGGGGGGGTAAAATGACCCCCCTCTAACCAGACTGGTTATTTATTGACACTGATTGGAATCGATTGGACTTGTTCAATCAAAATTCCTTGAGAAAAAACTATTCACCCCACCAGAGCTTTGAATTCATGAATCGTGATTGGATAAAACCCCTGCATCAAATCAAGGCTGATTGAATCAAAAGTTTTAACGATTCTTAACGATTCAAGTACATCGGTAAGTTGTGCAAATACATGCAGATTGCAGTCCCAGTGGCTACATTTATTTATACTGAAATAGTATTGCTGTAGCAAGTGTTTTAATGATCATATATATGTATGTTTCAATTTGTATTTATTTGACATACATTCACCACAAATATTTAAATGTTGAATGAAAACGTGAATCAATTAAAATATTATTCTGTATTCTTTCAATCTGAAAGAAACAATTCTATTAAAAAAAAAATGTGAATCCAACGGTGATTGGATCATTCAGATTCCAAAATGAATCATGATTGAATCATTCCAAAAAAGTTGAATCAATAACCAGTCTGCCTGTAACTAGAAAAATAAAGGGCTAGAAAGATGCGAACAAAGCGTTTGAAAGCTCTTAACAAGTCCATTTGACGTTACTTCAGGTATGCTTTGGCTCAGGTCAATAATGAGGTCACCAAAGTCAAATTTTCGAAGTATAGGACTTTGCTACAGAAACCCCCAAAAATATCTTGGGAACTATGATAGCTAGGAACAAACGGAAAAGGCAACTAAAGACTCATGAAAAATGCAATCGCCTGAGTGTTATCAAATTAACAAAAGCTCAGGTCAATAGTTTAGGCCCCAGAGGTCACCAAAGGTCATGTGGGCATTGTTTTCCCAAAACGCTTTCATAAATACAGTTGTATTGCTTAGATATATAACAATGATTTTAACACTATCGTGTTTGTCTCGTCAAGGCGCTTCGAACCATAGTAATGGTGACCTAGTTAGATCAGCTTCAAAATTTGACCTCAGGTCAAGGTCATTTGGTGACCAAGGTAGGTCATGTTGCATATGGGGCGACGCGACTCGACGAGAAAACACAGTGGTGTCGTTTGCACGTCTCTATCTTTATTATATCAAGAGTTATTGGCAAAAAATGCTGGTGACCTGAGATGACCTCAGCTCACCTTGCAGATGTCACAGAGCAACAATTGCACCCGGGTCATCAATAATCAGCTAAAATAGTATGATTATTAAAGAATTGGCCTGATCTAATGCATTTTCTCTGAATAGGAAGCATTTGTATATTTTCCCATTTACTTATAATGGGAGGTCACGAAATTGACCTGACCTTAGGTCACCGATACAAAAAATCCGAGATAAACGAATTGTAGGTACGTATGGCCTTATGCCATCCTGAAAGTTTCAAATCTCTCGGACAAACACTGGCTTTGGCATGACCACAAACATTTTGGGAGATAAGATCACTTGACGTGACCTGGTGACCTGACCTGAGATGACCTGCAGTTAAAACTTTCACAAAATGTGGGTATTCGATGTCCGAATAGCTGTGCCAAATTTGGTGGTGCTGCGCAGCGCCATTTTCTCGCTTTTCCCGAAAAACTCAGGGGTGGGGGGTTCAAAATTACCCCCACACCACCAGGGCGAGGGTTTACATGCATACCTTCGGCCAATATTTAGGCGCATTTCAGACACTCTTGAGGCTTAAAAGTGGGCATTCTCACAAAAAGAATAAAATAAACTTAACAGCTGTGCCAAAAACACATTCTATTTACCACCCGGTGACCGAAATTTTCAGGTCATAAGTTGGGTCAGTTTACGTGTTAAGTCAATGGTGAAGGGAAAACTTCAAGCCCACGCTACGTCATGTCACGGGACGCTACCAAATCCTCTCCGTTGGGGGCCGATTTGTACTATGGTCGTGACGTCACAACTACAAGGACCATGTGCTTGATTGTTTTAGTTTTTAATCATTTCTGAGTTCATTAAAATTGTGTATTAATTTGTGTTTAAATTTACAATATCCAAATTATCCTTGTGTTTATGAACCCAAAATATTGGTACCTTACAAAATTGTCCCCAAACCCAATTTCAAAAGGAGTAATTCAGCGGGGAAAATACACTGTAAAAATATTGACAAGCTATATGTCAAAGCAATTACGTTAAACGATACTGACATAAGGTATGTACAATTTGTACATATTTTTGATGCAACTGACAGGCAAAATCGTTCCAGCATTTGACTGCTGCTGACAGGATTGTTGCGCTCTTGCGATATTACCTGTCATTTGATGTTCATGTCAAACACACGTCGATCATTTATAAGTGTAAGAGCTTTGCAAGTGACATTAACTGTCATTTTATGTTCATGTCAAGCAGGCATCGATAATTTGCAGTATTCGCACATGCGATATGTAACAATGCTTTATGTCCACAATAATTGGGGATTCTCTTCTTATTCGCACTCTATAGTGACGTCTATTATATTTTAGAAGCAATGCGTTGAATAATGCGTTGAATAGAAGCAATGCGTTGCGATCGTAATGCTACATAATGCATCAATTGCATTGTCTTTTCTCTGTCACTGATTTCAGACCAAGACCAGCGTGTATGTACAATGTGCATGCAATGACCCAGGGGCGTCGCCACGGATTTTTGAGTGCATGGGGGGGGGGGCGAAGTGCCGAATGAAAGATCAGTACGTTTCGCAACAATGTGTAGGAAATCCGTGTTTACTTAATAATGTATACTTAAGAACGCAATTTTAAATTGTATCTAGCATTTGTATTTATAACAGGTGAATAACAATAGCTTCTTCCGAAATATTCATAGCATAATGTTTTGTTAACATTGTAAGTCGTTTTAAAACGACTCGCTGCCGATAGGCACTGCCAGGCATTGTCAGGAAGTGACGATAGTAATTTTCAACAATTAAATCACCACACATGAAAGCTATCAAAAATAAAATATGTTAACACAAGCTGTTTGGGATTCGTTTCCGAAGTTGATACATATCCTAGTGATTCGTGCTACATAGAGAGCTATTTCATACTAATGGCAAGAAGTTGCAGCTGTCTGTCCGTCTGGCATTTCGGATGTCACCCGACTGCTTTGGGGATGCAGGGTCGCACTATCGTCTGCAAATTTTGCGTCGATCCATGATCGCAATAGTCTGCAATTATCACTATTATTAATATGGCAGGAATATCAGAACTTGTAGGCGCCACACGTCTGCCACTGAACTTGTTTGCTTTCGGGAGACCTGGCACAGTGGTCATGGGGGGGGGGGGTGTTTGATAGATATTTAGGAGGTCGGTGGTACGGTACAGGGCAACGCCACTGGCGTGTTTTTCTATCTTCTTCATACGCTCAGCGCATCTCACTGCTCTGCGTGCTGACCGAACCGGGGTGCCCGTATCTGTACCTGGATCGCCCTGGGTCCGGTGACTGCCGCCTGGCTCGTTGTGCGAGATAGTCGTTTGTGGACGGCTTGCCGAAACGGATGCGGATGAAGTTGCTCATGTACTTGAAGTAATGGATGAAGTAGTTATCCGAGAACTACCTCGCTTCGAAAACTTTGAACGCATTTGGGCAGAGTATTGGCTTGCATTTTTTATTTGATAAATTTAGCCGAAGCTTTTGAGTGGAAATATTTCCGAGTTCAGGACCCGGCATAAACAGTCTGATCAGATACAGACTGTCAGTACGAGAGATGAAGCTTGATTCGTAAAATGCCTCAACTGCAGACAATACCCTAAAGATTG
This sequence comes from Chirona hameri, assembly GCA_036785665.1. Lineage (NCBI taxonomy): Eukaryota > Metazoa > Arthropoda > Thecostraca > Balanomorpha > Balanidae > Chirona > Chirona hameri. The sequence continues at coordinate 4,433 of JAXIVJ010018712.1, forward strand.
AAATGTGAGCTTGCCCGTAAATAAAGCCGAACGACGCATTGGTACTCAAAGATACCCTGAACGAATAACAACGAATACGCCTAATAAATTGAAACTGTCCTTTCCACTCTGTTAACAAAAATGCAAAAGCACAAAGAAATAACGTGTTGGTTACCAAAGACTCCAAAACATACATTGATATATCTGTCTCATTGACCATGTGTACCTACCTATTCTATGCAATACATTTTCTATTCACCTTTTTATTGAAAGAGCTTCTTAATTCCATGTCAGCGCCCTTTCTTTTAAGCTCGGTAAAAACACAAAGGTATATAGGAACTACGACAGGGACCCATAAACACCGCCGTTGTTTCCTTTCAGCAAGCACAAAATGTGTCGTAAAGAAACCATGGGGCACATTTACTGTGAACTTGAACGAATTTTGCTTGAACGAATATCTGGCCTTTCCACTCTGTTAACAAAAATGCAAAAGCAAATCAGACCCTGCGCTAATGTGTATTATTAAGGTTGATTAATGTCAAACGAAGATTTATGGCACTTTCCATTCACTCGTAATTACCGAGCGGGCGCGAAGCGTCCGTGAGGTTTCTCGTTAACTTACTAGACACATTTACATTTGACCCGGCCGGCCCGACACGGCCCGACACGGCCCGAACCGGCCGGACATACGCTTTTCGGAAGCTAATAACTTTGCAACCACTGCTCCGATGGAGATCGGGTTTTCACCATTGGATAGGACCATCAAATCAATTTTGATTTTGGTATGATGCGTTCTGATAGGGGTGGTACCACAGCGCGTGGCCACGCAAACGTTGAAATGAACAAAAATCATTATTGATCAAAAATAGCATATATATCACTAATTTTCTAGCCGTACGTCAGTCTGTCTGTGTGTCAGTGTGTCGTCATTTATTTAGCGACACGCACAGCACAGACGGCAGCACCGATGACTGTGAAATTTGCACACACGACAGCTTCAAGCTTTGTGACGATTCACGGCGAAAAAAATCAAGTCGCTCCGATGCCGTTGTCGGGCACAGCACGCGCAAGATGCATGTTTGTTTGACATGCATGTTTTCCTTCTCTCGCAATGATAAATCCAATCCAAATAGCCGGTGTTCGAAAAAGCTTTTAGCATTAGCTCGATGCTATTGGTTCCAGGGACTTCAGCTGAGCGGGGCCGCTAAATAAATAAAACGCTGTAATACCTGTTTGGGTTGGCGTAAGTTAACCCGCGAGTTACTGGGGTATATTTCATAACGCGACCTACTGGGGGGGGGGGGGCTATTTTTTGCCACCTCGGATCTCCGGAACTACTGGACCGAATGTAAAAATGCAAACGGCATTCGATGGCCCTCGGAAATTTATCGAGGGAAACTTAATATTGTTGACCTCGGGGTCACCGATAACGTCACAGGTCAGGTCAAGTACAAAATGTTTGACCGTGTCAAAAGGTCTCGATGGATGGAATTGTCGCGCAAAATTGCGATATTAAACGCATAAACTGTCGATACATCGGTATGATTCGTGTGTCTGACACTTCTAAGTACCTTTCTAAGCTGTTTATGACCTTGGGTCAGGTCAAGGTCATCCGAGGTCACGAGGTCAAACTGCAGATTACTGTTATTAGGCGTTGTAACACATGTTTATGGGTTTGTTTTTCGTCTAGAACGCGTAAAATGACCTTAGAACATTGTTTGTTCCATATAAATAGAAGTAAAAAGCAAAAATGGAAATGGGTTTTTTATGCATAGTAATGCTGTGAGAGGTGGTCGTTTTTGTCATTTAAAGGTCATAACTCAGTCAATTTTGAAGATATCGACCTCAAATGTCGTACACATATTCACCGCACACGTCTCGATCACATATATTCCGGTTTTTGGATAATTCTGATTTTTTCTTGAAAATGTTGTTAAAAAAAATTATTAGAATTTCTCAAAATTTTGAATAAAAAAAACGCAAACATCTGAGATGGCATTTTGATAGCCCGGTCTATTGTCAGTAATTTGATTTAAGACAATTGAGTTTATCTCAAACATCGTACCTTTGACAGCGTTTTCCGCAAACCATTATTTTGCAACAAAAAACGAAGAACATGACGTCACTCTGACGTCATTCCCGGTTGACCTATCATAACCTAATATGTGATGTGAGATGATTGATGTGTCCCCTCCACCTCTCTCTTCCTCCCCTCCCCCCCCCCCCCCCCCCCCCCCCCCCCCCCCCCCCCCTCCACTAACGGAGACGCCCTTGCGATGACCTTCAAAGCGGTGTGAGGATCACTTCGACTTTGTGTTACGTTTGTGTTTATTTATGAATAACGCAACACCTGCGCATCTCTGTCCTCCGATTTCATCATGTCAGCACAAACAGTAACATGAGGTGTGGAAACTGTATTTATCAATTGGTACAAACGATATTTCCTGTCGAACTATTGTAACCAGTGCTAGGAGCTAAAAACGATTCATCACACGACGTTCAGAAGTGAGACCACGGCAATTCCATTATGATAGTGTTTCAGACATCATTGTGCATTTTAGAGCATTTTCCGCAGTGTTGGGGCTTGGGTAACAGAAGGTAAGCGCACACGAAAACCCATCGAAACTCGCACCACAGGACATAGAAAGTCAGCGCACACGATCTATCGAAACTCGCACCACAGGACGAGGCGGCTGGTCCATGGGTTGGTCCAAGTACGGCCGGAATCGACACTCGCACCACAGGACGAGACGGCCGGTCCATGGGTTGGTCCAAGTACGGCCGGAATCGACACTCGCACCACAGGACGAGACGGCCGTCCATGGGTTGGACCAAGTACGGCCGGAATCGACACTCGCACCACAGGACGAGACGGCCGGTCCATGGGTTGGTCCAAGTACGGCCGGAATCGACACTCGCACCATAGGACGAGACGGCCGGTCCATGGGTTGGTCCAAGTACGGCCGGAATCGACACTCGCACCACAGGACGAGACGGCCGTCCATGGGTTGGACCAAGTACGGCCGGAAATACGGGATTGATTGGAGACTGGGTGATCATTGACCCTTTTGGACGAACTCGCTGCCCACTACTGTAAATTTGCGATGCGCACCGGTTGGAAATAGATGCTTGTATGACCTGTCTACATGAGTTAACCACTGGTGTCATCGTCATCGTCAATTTACAGTCCCACCGGTGGAGCCGCCCTCTCTAGCGACCCTCAAAACAGGGACAATTTTCCATCGTTAGCGGCGGGTATTACCGAAAGACTGGCATTAATACCACGCAAACGTGGATACCCCCCCCCCCCCCTAAAAAACGATGGTGTGGGATAATGTATGATGCTGGGGCAAGATTAAACGTGTGCTCCTTAGGCATTAAAGGGAATAGTTCACCATTAACATGGTGTTTTGAACTGAGATAGCAGAGTTGTAGAAAAACGGGTTGTAGTGAAATAATCTCCTCGCTACGCTAAGTAATTTTGACACAGAACCTAAATTAAGATTCGGTTTCCGGCCTACGAAACTTCGTCGGTATTATGACGTCATATCCGCTGACATCAGATTTGCGTCATACGCAGATTCCGACGCAAACTAGCCGTAACCAGGGTAAGTTGAGCCGTAACCATTCCAGTGTTCCCACCTTCATTTTGCGTACTAATATTTGACGCGTGCGTCATTATTGTGTGCAATAACTTCCATATTCACGCTACCATTTGCATGACGTCATACATTGTAATGAAGTTTGTTTTAAGCCGTGAAGGAGAAGAGAAACTTTCTTGTTTTTCCACAGATATCCATCTATCGTCCAAACAAATATCATATTCGTGTTTTACAGCTCAAGCTCCCTTATAGCTCCCTTATAGCTCCCTTATTTACAGCTCCCTTATAGCCAAATTCCAAGAACATTGCGAAGGTGAACTATTCCCTTTAAAATGCCTTACATCTGACTAACACCATATTAAGTACGTTAAAGAGTCCACAAAACACATTTAGTAATCCACTAAAAACGAGCTGAAACCATTCATATTGTAACGAAAACAAATGTTCATCTCATACGGTCTACCTATCAGTACTTCTTGGGAATTAATAGTATGTCATCTTTTTCTTCTTTTTGGAAACAACGAACTTTCTGGCCAAAATACACAACAGACTTATATTGTAGGCATGCTTTGATATTTTGTCTAAGAAATACTCATAATTAAATTAACGGCACAAAGTGGTTTCATTGAACCGAAATCCCACTTCCATACTAACAAATAAATAAATATACATCAAATCAAATTAATTTCTGTAAAGTTCCCACATTTCCACACGTCTTCCACGTGACTGCGGATGAAACAAAAACCTTCTCAGGGATCACCAGCAGACAGCATGCAAACCACTTGAGTGCGAGGCATCGGGACGGCATCGACAGAAACGGCCTGCAGCTTGTCGAAAAGCCCATAGAAGAATACAAACCCGTTATCATTGAGGTGCGGTTCACCAGTTAACCACTTCTGCGTCCAGAAGGTGGAAGTGGAACCGCCCAACATCTGGAACTTGCCGTCAATGTAGCGAATATTCATCCAGACGTAGCTGTTGACGTTGTTGACCAGAAAGGTGAACTGCTGTTCGGTTTCAATGGTGGGCAGCGTGGCGGCGGAACCAAACCTCGAGATGCAGTAGTCGCTGTCTGCTTGCCAGTAAGCTCCGGTGTCGCCGGGCGTTGAGACGACGTAGCAGGCGTTACCGACCCGGGTCCAGGTGGACGGACACTCCTGTGGCACCTGCGGGTCCACCGTGGCCGTGGTTGTCCCAGGAGCAGCGGTCGTCTCCGGGGTTGTCTCCATGACGGCGGTGGTCGTCCCAGAAGCAGCGGTCGTCTCCGGGGTTGTCTCCATGACGGCGGAGGTTATCGGTTGAGGGAGGGACAGTTGTTCCACGAAAATGCGCGTTCCGGCGGCAGCCGTCAGCTGGTGTTGGGCAGGCGCCTCGGGCAGCAGCAGGCAGGAGTGCTCGGTCGGTTGGATGGCGGCGCAGTCGGCTCGGAGGACACAGCGCACGGCACACTTCGTGACCCCGCCCCCCGGCGCCGTCTGCAGAGGGGTGCCGGTGAATGCCTGGTCGCTGACTGTCAGCTGGAACACTCTGCCGGCGGCTTCCGCCTGCAGGAGCAGCAGCAGCGGTGGCAGCAGCAGCGGCAACAGCAGCGGCAGCTGGGCTGGCCTTTCCATAGTGTTCCACTTCATTGTCATCCTAAGAGATTTGTAATAACAGTTCATTCTCCTGCGTGTTACAGACTGGGGGCTATTTTGTTCCGCTCATAATATATAAGATTAGATAGATATTAACATATATATATATATATATATATATATATATATATATATATATATATATATATATATATATATATATATATATATATATATTTATATATATATATATATATATATATATATATATATATATATATATATATATATATATATATATATATATATATATATATATATATTTATATATATCACATGGAAAACATATCTTTGCTTGTTACACAAATAATTCCTCAATAACACTGATACATTTTAGTTTGAATTCTTGCATAATGTTGATGATTTGCCTTGCATTCTGTGTCGCCTAACTCTGCTTCCTTCATTTACAATGTTTTGTAGGCGACGATTTCCAAGAAGCCTGCAAAAGGGGCGCATTTATCCACCCCTGGTGAAAAACCGGTCCATGGGACAAAACGCCCCCTCCCCTCTACTCGAACTTGGGTCTTGTGGCAATAGGCGGCAACCGAAAATACCGTTCGATAGCTCGTCAACATTCATGTCGGAATTAATTTGGTAATGTTTTTGGATAAAGTCAATACTTAGGTCAACAGAGGTCAGCAAAGCCAAACGTGGAAACTTCTGGAGTCTGTCCCAAAAGTCCCCAAATATCTCGGGAACTATGATAGCCAGGAACAAACGGAAAAAGGCAGCACCAAAAGCTCTTGAAATATATGCAATCGCTGAGGTGATGTCCATTTTTAGATCAGGTCAATAATTAAGGCTCAAGAGGTTATCAAAGGTCATGCTGGCTGTATGTTGTCAGAAACTTTGTCTTCAAAACTTTTAATCAAATAAATAAACGGCAATAATTTTAACCGCATCGTGTTCGTCCCGCCAAGGCCATTCGAACCAGATTCGTGATGACCGGATAAGGTCAAATTCAAAAGTTGATCTCAGGACAATGTCATTCAAGGTCATCTGATGACCCAGATAGGTCATGTTGCACATTGCCGGATGCGTTTCGACGAGACAAACACAAGGATGTCATTTTCGCGTCTCTATCTTAATGTTATCAGGAGTTGTTGGGAAGTCGTGTTGGTGACCTAAGATCGCTTGACTGGCGATTGCATGGGGGCGTTTGACCCCATTGCGTGCTTTCGATGAAAAGTGGCCGAACTACCCAAAAACGAGCACGAACCCAGAAATGAGCAATAGATCTCTTTCTACAATAGATTACGACCTTCCAGTTGACTTTAACTATCTGGAAGTAAAGTGTAACTAAGGTGAAAAACTATTCTAGCTTAATTTCGGTAATACAATTATTAAAGGGAAATAATGACCTTTTGATTTTGTTAGCAACAATTTCTTAGGCTACCGTTATGGTTTTAAAATTATTTTATTTAAATTTCAGAATTAAATCAAATTATTTCCAAATTCAAAATTGTAAGTTTGGAAAAAATACAAAACAAGTACCTTGTGTACTTCATGAAGGTCATTGACAAATTCGTCCTTCCCTACCATTGTTTACATCGAGTGCGGCATTTTTGGAGGCTCTGTGACGTTTCCGATCAAACTGATCCGTGAAGCAATCCGTGAAGCATTCGTGATGCATGACTGACTATCAGTATAAGCCATGAATAACAACAACATGCAAACTATACCAACTCGAATAAAATAAAGGCGGAATTAATTGAACCCCAGGCAAGCAGGTATTTGCAAAGCACTCGGCACTGCGCCACAATAGCAAAAGGCGAGGGAAATGCATATTGGATACAATATTATTACGTCATAAGTTTCTGAAGTGTCAACTACTATGAAATACAGTGATAAAATACCTTTAATAATGATTAACAAGAAAATTCAAACTTAAAAGCAAACATTTGAATAAGTCTTTAATTAGCTGTCAACTCAAAATCAGATATATTTTGCAATGCTACACATGAATGGCACCAGTGACGTCATTAACAAAGCCTGCTACGCGACTTGGGTATACTAATCAGGAACAACTCGCCACAATTGTTAAGTGCGCCGAGAAGCATGACAATGGCTTTGTAAACACGATAATCGCCGACGCTAAATAGGTCGCCGTCGATGTGCATCGATGAGCTTCCGATTTAATTGCCAGTTTTGTGTTATTGTTTGTTAGTTTTTTGGGGGAAAAAATGATTATTTGTCATGATAATATAAAGCATAGTGTTATATACAGCCACATATAAATTATACAATACTCCTAATGTTGAAAACAAATGAATCGATTTTCAAAATTGAAGGTCGCAACCACTAACTATGCCGCCGTTGATGTGCATCTATGGGCTTCCGATTGTATTGCCACTTTTTTCAATCGCTGTTAGTTTTAGAAGATCGCCGGGCATATAATCACAACAAGCAGAACGCACAATATATTTTCCCCTCCATTGCGTAAAAAAAAATACGGGAAAAGCCCGCAGTTTGATGAGGACCAAAAGTACTTGCAAGTACCGATCGTTAAAAGTGTGGAACGCTTATCAACTCTAACTTGAAATATCTTTCGGTAGGAAAGTTTTCATGCAAAATGTGATGAATTTACAATATATTTTGGTCTCGTCTGGCGATATCAAGTGCTAACTCCATTTTTGTGGGAAAAGGTCATTATTTCCCTTTAAAACTGCCCTAAAACAGACTTAAACTTCTATCTCTTGTAAACGCTGCAGAAACTACGTCGCCTTTTGTCAGTGCACTGGGCTATTTTGCTGCTTATTTTGCAGAGCATTAAAGTTATTCCCACTTCAGTTAAAATTCCGAAAACTTTGGGAGGGGCGTTTGGCCCCGTCTTGCCCCCCATCTTACCCTAGCTGTCACTGGGAGCTCAACCTTACCTCGGCTACCGTCCAAAAGCGAGTGACGGAGGGACTGTGATCGGGTCGGCTGTTTGGGCGGTCTCCACGAGACCAGCAAACAGGCTCTGTATTGGCACCAATGGCAGTCGCGCTTTGTCGATCAATCTCGCCGGACGCCACTGCTTCTTACACCGCTGTCAATAGTCGCTACCCGAAACGTCACAGTGGCCGTCGTCCGCTTATATTTGTTTATACATATTGAGTTTGGATGGATTTCCGAGGTCAGGTCCCGCGATAAGCAGATGTTGTTGGGTGTATCTTGTCCCCACCATTCGATTGCAGATTGCAGTATTATTAGATCATGTAGGCAGTGATGGATCCAGAACAGCAAACAAATGGATTGGGGGGCCGAAACAAACCAGTTCCATAGAGGCCCTAAGAAAATAACCCAGACAAGCTCCAAGGAGGCCTCTTCTCAAGTTGAGGCCGACACGAATCTGCGGGTGCGGCCCCTGTTTTGCTGAAATACCGTGGAACGCCTCCCAAATGAAAAGAGGACATACATAGCTATTAACCCGCGCCCCGCTGGGGCATTCAGCCGAACACGTCCCGCTGGGGGGGAGGGGGAGGCAGATTCTGCCCCCCCCCCTCGTTATCTTCCGAATCAATAACCGCAGTGCGACGCGCAATGCGGCAATCGAAAGAACGTAGAATGATAGTAGCAGCCATGTTCACAACCTGACCCCATATAATGGCCCTCGGGTCAAAGGTCAGGTCACATAAGGTGGGAGGTCAGCTGGCGCGGCGCCAGCGGTCGGGTCACTGTGCGCGGCTCCTCGCGCTTTGCAGGATAATCGTGTGATTGAGCAAGTGTTTACCTGTTTGTCCGGCTTTTAGAGGTGTAAGGCTGGTGGACTCTTGTGAGGTCGGTCACATCTTCTTGCTGCTGTTACCTCCTGTCAAATCAACTTAGCTGTCGGTGGAATGCAGGGTGACCCCGTGCCACGTGGTGTGGTGTAACTAGACTCATCCCAGCTCCTCTGGTCACAATTCTGATCGTCACCGAAGAGCGGGCACCTGCATGGGTGAATGCGGCGCAGGGGAAGAATGGTTGGCTTCCAACGGCGCGAGCCCGCTTCGATCCCTGGAGGGCGCACCATGTTTTCTCGCCGACGAACATCATGCACAGGCGCTCAGTGGCGCCATCTCTTCGCGCACCTCAGACTTTTCGGTGCTCTGACGCTATTGTCGCTACTAGCGACCAGCTGTTGCCGCTGCAACGACGCTTCGCTGTCGCTGCGCCGACCGTCCCTACGTTTGGCTCGGGTTTCCATTCGCCACTTCCGGACTCGTGTAGCGTATGGCGCCAATACTTGTGCGACACGTCAGGCAGGACGATTCAGCTACAAGCCAGCCACCATGCTGGCCGGAGATATAGAGCTTAACCCGGGTCCGGATACGTCTCCCGCCTCGGCGATGCCACCTGGTGCGTTGACAGCTTACCACGCCAACGCCCGGAGTTTGAAGAAGCAGCTGGGCGATCTCAGGGCGTGCGCTCCGGTCCTGGAGCGCTATGACGTAGCAATCACCGAGACGTGGCTAAACGATACCGTTGCTGACTCCGGGCTGGTTCTTGGCTTCGAACAGCATACATTGTTTTGCCGTGACCGAGGATCCCGGGGCGGCGGCGTAGCTTGTGCTGTTCGAACGTCTCTGCTGCCTCTGCGACTCTCAGATCCTGACGGCACGGAGACGCTGCTACTCCGTCTGCGGGGCCCATCGGTGACTGTCGTCGTTTGCTACCGACCACCCGACGACGATACTGCTCTTCAGAAGATCACGGACTCGTTGACAGCCATCCAGCCTCAGGACTGTAGGCTCCTCGTCGTAGGTGACTTTAACCTGCCCAAGATCGTGTGGACGGCGTCATCGGCCGGAGCAACCGTTAACCTACAGAGACGTACAAATAGAGCTGTTCGATTTATAGATGACTGCGATATGATAGGTCTTAAACAGTGGGTGTGCGAGCCCACCAGAGGTGATGCGACACTAGATTTGGTGTTCACCAGGCGACTGCCAACTAACGTCTACGTACGAGATAGCCTGCTGGTGTCCGATCACAAAGAGACGGTAGCCTCATGTACGGTATCAATGCATCAGAAACATGTTGTTACAAGGCGTACTGCGTACAATTATAAAAACGCCGACTTCGATGGTCTGCGCCGGAGTTTAGTTTTGATCCCGTGGGTAATGCTGGACGACATGAGCGTCGATGAGTCAGTAGATACATTTTACACACTGCTGAGCTCCGCCATCGCCGACCACGTCCCGCCTGCGCTCCTCCGGCGCAGGGTGCCACCGTGGTTTGATAAGGCGGTGCGCACCGCCTTGCGTTTGAAGGAGGCCGCCTATTATCGAATGCGTCGGAACCCTATTCCCGAAACCAGGGCCGGCTTTGTAAATAAAAGACGAGATTTTAAGTCGCAGTCAAATTGCAAATACTTTGAATACTAGTGAGGCTTAACTGATGCTTGTAAAACTAACTCCAAGCGATACTGGTCTTTTTCAATTGTGTCACTAACAAATATTGTATATCACCTGCGCTGCGTGCCGCGTGCGACTGACGGTGAAATTGTGACAAAGGATCAGAACCGTGCTGAGCTGTTCAACGATGCATTCGCCGCGAAATTCACTAACCCTGCTATTGCTGTTGTACCGGACGCACCTGTGTACCATATCGACGCTTTATCACAATTGCATGTATCCGAAGCCTCCGTTCGAAATGCCCTAAAAGCTGTACCAGCCACCAAGGCCTGCGGACCAGACAATATCAGCGCCCGTATCATCGTTGAGTGTGCTGATGAACTAGTGATCCCTATTCCTAAGATATGCAATGCCTCGATCAAGTCCGGCGTCTTTCCGAAGAGATGGAAACAGGCGAATGTCATTCCAATTTTCAAGAAGGGTGAAAAAAGTCCCCTTCAAATTATCGTTCAGTGTCCCTTCTTCCTCTCTTCGGAAGGATACTAGAGCGGTAGTCTATGACGAACTACTTCGGCACGTGTCACCTGTCCTGTGTCATGAGCAGCATGGTTTTATCCGCCGCCTTTCGTGTGTTACTAACCTTGCTGTCTATCTTCGAACAGCGTGGGAAGCCATATCGGACGGATACCAGACGGACGCTATATATACAGAATATTCGGCTGCTTTTCAAAGCGTTAATCACTCGCTTCTAATTCATAAACTAAAACATTCCTCTCATTTGAGGGATTCTGCCTTAAAATGGTTTGTCTCGTATCTGTCCAATAGGCGTCAGAGGGTCATCGTCAATGGCAAAACCTCCGACTGGAAACCAGTAACGTCTGGTGTTCCAGAAGGTTCTCTTTTGGCTCCACTTCTCTTTTCATTATTCATCAATGACTTACCACTTGAAATTCAGCCCGGCTGCCTTCTGTACGCCAATGACGTCAAAATCTATCGCAAAATTACTTCCCCATCTGACGGACTACTGCTGCAACAGGATCTCGATCGTCTGGCAGCCTGGTCCGCCAGATGGGGACTAACTCTGAATCCCCAAAAATGCAAGTCATTCACTATGACCCTCAGGCGCGCGCCCGTCCAGACAATATATTTTATTGGTGCTTCAAAACTCGAGCACGTTGGAGAAATTCGCGACTAGGGCATCATTCTAGACACCAAACTTACATTTGCTCCCCAGGTCACAAATGTTGTCAGAAGGGCCAATAGATCGCTCGGACTACTAATTCGCTCTTTTCAAACCGGTTCTCATGGTTCAAAGTTTAACATGAACGCTATACTGTGCGCTTACTTCTCCAACGTATGCTCAATTTTAGAATATGGTAGCGTGATCTGGGCGGCGCGGCTGATTCCCACACAGTGCGGGTCGATCGGGTTCAACACTAATTAATAATGTGGCTTATAAATAGTACTTTCTCTGGTCATACCACTTCTTTAGCATACTCAGACTTGTTACAACACTTCCGGATACCTTCTTTATCAGCTCGTAGGATTCAGCATGACCTATTGTTCATCAGGAACATTTTCCACTCGAAACTAGATTCTCAAACTTTGCTAACAAGCTTTTCACTTCATGTACCAGCTCAATCGACCCGCACTCACAACCTGTTACACGAGATCTGCCCCCGCGTTAACACCGTGAAGGGCAGTCTACTCTGCAGGGTACCTAGGCTAGTCAACTCTTTTGTAAACAGCGTCCCAGAGGTGGATTTTCTTGTAGATCACTTTAACACTTTTAGAAAACATGTCACTTATATAGCATATATGTAACTCGTCTTTTACGGTCGCTGTTTTATCTTGCATCATTTATCAGTTCACTTTGTATTGTTTACACTATTTATATCTTGCTAATGTTTCTATGTACTTTATGGGGTGATCGTGTTATCGGTTTTACTATGTGACTTCACCTGTCAAAAAACATAACTTCAAAAAATGACGTCATGAGTTACTTATACTTAAGGAGTCATAACTCGGTCAAAAATAAAGATATTGCTTTGAAATTGGGTTTGGGTATCTTCCATACTTGGTTCTCCAATTCATATTCCGTGTTTTGTAATATCTTCAAACAAATTGATTGTGTCGAACGTTTTCCGAAACGAATCAGTTTTTATTTTATTTTTATGTGTCAAAGCCCCGAAATTTCGCAAATCCGAGATTGCCATTTTGACGAGAATGTCATTTCCTTTCTTTGGACGTTTTGATTTGCAATTTGCATCAAAACTCGATTTTATACGATTTGTCAAACATTTATCTTTTTCCACCAAAAATGGCTTGACATGACGTCATTAAAACGTCATTATCTCCCAAAGTACTGCACCACTTTCATTGACACTAGGTGAAAAGACGTCGAATTGATGCAGCATAAGGTACTGAAAGTTTCACGTTTATATCTTTCACAGTTGTTAAGTTATTGAGAAAAGTCGGGAGGTGCAGACCCCATCCCCTCCCCCAGCGGGGCGCGGGTTAACACATTCAAAACAGCTTGCTTATAAAGCTCAAACAGCAAAAGAAAGCGTCAGTTTGTTTTCGGGTACATCACCATGACACAGCGTGCTGACTGCTGATCCTTCTTGTCCAATCGCAGCGTGGACCTCCACCTCTGTAGTTTCGGCGACGGAGATGTTTCGCTAGATATTCCTTAGTTCCACACATTTTTAACAATCGTGATTAGCACATCAGCATTGCACACCTCACGGCTCGCACTACACACCGTTTTCACACAGAAGTCCACCACTTCACACTGCACAAAAGTATACGTAAAACCGAACTCACTCTCCCACGCCCACGCATGACCCCGTGATTGACAACTAGACCGCGTTGTCGGCCGAGCCAGTGGACGGCGCGGTGCCTGTTACCCTGGGCGGCGCGGTCCAGTGTTGGATTTCTGCTGTGTCCTTCGCTGAGTGCTGATTGGTGGAGGCGCCCGTCTCGTCTGATCCCGGCCGCCGACCGGGGCGACGGCTCCGGCCGGCACAGGGGACGCGGAACTGTCAGAGGAACGGTGATATATATATAATACAAAGAGGGCTTACTCTCATGGGCGTAACCAGGGCGTATTTTAAGGGATTTTGACTGGGGTGGCAACTCGGCGATCAGGGGCGCCACCGCTCAAGGGGGGCGCCATCGCCAAAAACACTGGCGGATCCAGCCTCTCACCGTGGGGATCTTTTTGTGGCAAAAAAGTACCCCCATTTTTCCGCTTATTTGGACGGTCACCTTATTTTGGTATTCGACCTTAAGAAATTCACTTAAAAATATGATTTTGTGGATTTTTTCCCGAAATTTTTGTTTGGGGGGAGGGGGGTTAAAAACAAAAATTCCGAATCCGAGATAGACATTTCGAAGAGAATGTCATTTCCTTTCTTTTGAGGTTTTTATTTGCAATTTGCTTCTAAACTCTATTGTCTACGATTGTTCAAACATTTATCGTTTTTCCACCCCAAATGCCATGACATGACGACATTAAAACGTCATTATCTCCCAAAATACTACATCACCTTCATTGGATTTGTGTGTGAAGACGCAGAATTGATTCAGCATAAGGTACTGAACGTTTGACGTTGATATCTATCATAGTTATCAAGTTATTGAGAAAATCCGGGAGGGGGCAGATTCTGCCCCCCCCCCTAGCGGGGCGCGGGTTAAGTGTCACCGGGGCTGCTTGAATTGCATCAGGTGCGCTGTTGTGTCTATCATTGAAAGAAAGGGATACCTACACCCAAACTTCAAATTAAATCACTCAGAAAAAACTTCCGTTTTCATCTTCATGATGAAAACGGAAGTTTTAGGTAACTCCGCCCACTTTCTATTGTTATCCGCGACCACGCGCAGCCGCTGCCGTTTCCCGTATACTACACAAAGGAAAGCTAGTATGCCGCCCGCCCCGTGGTAGGCCGCAACGCTCAGACGGCCGCCCCGTCGCATGGTTTCTCGTCTTCCGGTGATTGTGGGATGAACCAAATTAAGTTGAAATGCATTCGGGAAGCTCTTACAAGCACTTATGACATGTTGGTTCCACCGATGGACATTGTGTGCCGTCATTGAGTGGCATTGAGTGCCGTCACAAAGTGCTTTGTAATTTGTACCCATATATGTAGGAACGTCCACATGGTAGGCCGTTTCCCGTACTACAAAACGACAGCTAGTACCGCTCTGTGGTCGCTAATCGCGTATGAATCGCTAAATCGCGTAAATCGCGTATCCATGCTTGTATTGAATGCCCCTCCCAAATTCCTGGGGGGATTTACCCCGGATGCCCCCCCCCCCCCCTCCTGATCCGCCAGTGCCAGCATTTGCCGCCAAGGAGAGCCTCTGCCAGGCACTTAATGGAATTCATTTTCCCATTTTCCAAATTTTATACGTAATTGCGAAAGTTGTGTCATGCCCGAAGCGGCGCGAAATTGTCCGGTTTTTGATGGTGGATAGCTGGATTTGTACTGCTGCAAAGACAATCTCTACGAGTTTACGATAAATTGGGAACGCGCGGCGGGGGGATTGAATGCCCTCTCATATTATTGTGGGGGGGGGGGCATTTGCTCATGATGCCCCCCCCCCCCCCTTGGATCCGCCATTGGTCTGACCTTTAGCCGCAAAGAAGTAAATAAAGAAAGAACAACACGTGTTATTAATTTAGCAGAACGTTGAGAGTGGCAATTAAAACACCGTCATGTAGCAAAATAAAAGTATGAATGTAAACAAATGCAATATTGTCGCGGAGCGGTAAAACACGGCAGAAATAACGCAAGCAAATCAAAAGCATAATGTAAACAAGCGCCAAACGACACCAGTAACACCACCTGTGATTGAACTTTCACAAAACTGACGACAAACAAAAAAGGATCTGAGGATATCTTTAAGACACTTATGAGTTATGTAACAAACTAAAGCTATTTATTTTGGTTTCACATGTTTACGATCATCTACAGTCACCAGGGGCGCAAACAGACCTTCAGAAGGGGAGCCAGTCATGGTGGGCCTCTATGAAAGAGGCATCCCCAAAAATATATATTCCCCTGGATATGGAAAAACTCTACGGATTTCGGCCACTTTATTTTGTGAGGCCCCTTTAAAAATATCAACTTTTGATTAGCTGGATTGGACCAGGACCCTCAGTATGGGGGCGGCATTTGCTTCTGGGGGGGGGGGGGGCATTTGCTTCTAAAGACGCCTATTGTCCAGTTTAGATAGCGTCTGTTCTGCTCCAAGGAAGCGGCATTTGCTAATGGGCAATGGGCATTTGTCCAATTTAGAGGGCGCCTGTTTTACCCCCGTGGGGCGGCATTTGCTTATTGTCCGGTAGGGCGCCTGTTCTGCTCCATGTGGGCGGCATTTGCTTCTAGTGGCGCCTATCCTGTTCCTAAGTCGCCATTTACTTCTAGGAGTGCTAATTGTCCAATTACCGGGAGTGACTGCCAGTAGCGTGCGCAGAAATTCACACAGGACCAGGTCATTGCCTTGAGGCCTGAGGGGCGCCACCCGATCGACAGGGGCGCCATCATTATTGGCTACAATTTTGCAGGGCCGCCTCTCTCCCGCACCGTGCGGAAGAGATGCGCCCCCCCCCCCCCCCCCCCCCCCCCCCCCTCCCCCATCACTAGCCGGAGGGGCACCGTCACTGACCGGAGGGGCGCCGTCACTGGCCGGAGGGGCGCCGTCACTGACCGGAGGGGCGCCGTCACTCGCCGGAGGGTCGCCGTCACTGACCGGAGGGGCGCCGTCACTATCTGGAGGGGTGCCGTCACTGGTCGGGGAGAGGCGCCGTCACTGGCCGGAAGGGCGCCGTCACTGGTCTGAGGGGCGACGTCACTGGTCGGAGGGGCGCCGTGACTGGTCAGAGGGACGCCGTCACTAGCCGGAGGGGCGCCGTCACTGGCCGGAGGGGCACCGTCACGGCCGGAGGGGCGCCGTCACTGATCGGAAGGGCGCCAGCTTTGCATGGGCGCCGCAAGTTCAAAGGACCAGGTCATGCCCTGAATGACCGTATACTATGTACGCCACAGGTGCCTGTCCTGTTGGCGGTGCTAATTGCAAAACAAAAATGGTCCGGGGGGGGGGGCGCCTTCGGCGTCCGTTAGAAACGGTATGGACATTCCGTACTGTCTGTATGGGTGGTTGCGCCCCTGCTGAAATGGACGGTATATTAATTTGATTGGCGTTCTTTGATGCAAAGGGGCGGCCTCATCTGCCGGGGCTACTTTAGCGCCGAGAGGGGTGTTTCAGCATATTTTTATCTGGGGTGGCAAAGTGCCGTCACTGGGGTGGCATTCTTCATGACTGGGGTGGTAATTGCCACCACAGTTGCTATGTTAAAATACACCCTGGGCGTAGCCACCTTCCGAAAGTAGGTGGGGACTGGGGAGGGAAGCACCTTTGAAGTCGATTATTTCCATGCAACGCCCATAGGCGTAATGTTAAAATCCGAAAATGTTACTGGGTACTGATCCCCAGTGACCCCAGTGGTGGTTACGCGCCTGCTTACTCTACAGGAAATATTAAAATCGGAACTTTCGGGTATATTGTAGCACCCTGACGAAGGGTGTTACAATATACCCGAAAGCTCCGCTTTTAATATTTTATTGTGGAGTAAATCCTCTTTATATGTAATCTTCATCTGGGATCTCTACGTGCTTTGACCCTTCCCGTCTCACCAGGGACTCCTCTGACCTTCCAAGAAGCGCCTCTTGTGTGTCAAGGGGCCCATTCGGCCTGATCAGAGGTCCTTCCGACCTGGCCAGGGACTGCACTGGCTGCTTTGCCGCCCTTCCGACATGCTCAGGGACAGGGGCGGCGGCTTGCGGAGCGTATGCCCCCCCCCCCCCCCGTTGAAAATCCTGGGGAGGGGAAGGGTCATTTTGCCCCCCGATTGAGCAGGCTAAAATCTGGAGGGGTGCAAATTACACTTATACCCCTTAGGATTTTCGACTGGGGGGCATTTTGGGTACCCTGCCCCCCCCCCCCCAAGCCGCTGCCCTGCTCTCAGGGGCCCCTCCGACCTGCCCAGGGGCCCTCTGTGCTGGCTAGGGCCATTCGACGTGTTCAGGGGGCCCTCCGACCCGCTCAGGGCCCTTTTGGTCTAGCCAGGGGCCCCTCTGACATGCACAGCGCTCTTTTGAACGTCCAAGGGGCCCTCTGGTCTTTTAGAGGGCCCTGGTGGCCCTAAAGGGCCTCTTGGGTACCCTGTCCCCCCCCCCCCCCCCCACAAGTGGGGGGGGGGGGACACGAGTGACACGAGCCATACGAGTC
>JAXIVJ010018713.1:5000-20000 GCA_036785665.1 Chirona hameri
GAGCGAGAGAGGCGAGAGAGCGAGAGAGCGAGAGAGCGAGAGAGCGAGAGAGCGAGAGAGCGAGAGAGCGAGAGAGAGCCAGAGAGAGCCAGAGGAGAGCCAGAGAGAGCCAGAGAGAGCCAGAGAGAGCCAGAGAGAGCCAGAGAGAGCCAGAGAGAGCCAGAGAGAGCCAGAGAGAGCCAGAGAGAGCCAGAGAGAGCCAGAGAGAGCCAGAGAGAGCCAGAGAGAGCCAGAGAGAGCCAGAGAGAGCCAGAGAGAGCCAGAGAGAGCCAGAGAGAGCCAGAGAGAGCCAGAGAGAGCAAGAGAGAGCCAGAGAGATCCAGAGAGAGCCAGAGAGAGCCAGAGAGAGCCAGAGATAGCCAGAGAGAGCCAGAGAGAGCCAGATGAGAGCCAGAGAGAGCCAGAGAGAGCCAGAGAGAGCCATAGAGAGCAGAGAGAGCCAGAGAGAGGCCAGAGAGAGCCAGAGAGAGCCAGAGAGAGCCAGAGAGAGCCAGAGAGAGAGCCAGGATAGAGCCAGAGAGAGAGCCAGAGAGCCAGAGAGCCAGAGAGCCAGGAGAGCCAGAGAGCCAGAGAGCCAGAGAGCCAGAGAGCGAGAGAGCGAGAGAGCGAGAGAGCGAGAGAGCGAGAGAGCGAGAGAGCGAGAGGAGCCGAGAGAGCGAGAGAGCGAGAGAGCGAGAGAGCGAGAGAGCCAGAGAGCCAGAGCGGAGAGCGGGAGAGCGGGAGGGGAGCGGGAGAGCGGGAGGAGCGGAGAGCGGGAGAGAGGGAGAGCGGGAGAGCGGGAGAGCGGAGAGCGGGGAGAGCGAGGGAGAGGCGAGAGAGAGAGAGCGAGAGAGCGAGAGAGCGAGAGAGCGAGGAGCGAGAGAGCGAGAGAGCGAGAGAGCGAGAGAGCGAGGGAGAGCGAGAGAGCGAGAGAGCGAGAGAGCGAGAGAGCGAGAGGAGCGAGAGAGCGAGAGAGCGAGAGAGCGAGAGAGCGAGAGAGCGAGAGAGCGAGAGAGAGCGAGAGAGCGATGAGAGCGAGAGAGCGAGAGAGCGAGAGAGCGAGAGAGCGGGAGAGCGGAGAGCGGGAGAGCGGGATGGCGGAGAGCGGGAGAGCGGGAGAGCGGGAGAGCGGAGAGCGGGAGAGCGGGAGAGCGGGAAGCGGGAGAGCGGAGAGCAGGGAGAGCGGGAGAGCGGGACGACCGGAGAGCGGGAGCAGCGGGAGCGGGAGGAGCGGGAGAGCGGGAGAGCGGGAGAGCGGGAGAGGCGGGAGGCGGGAGAGCGGAGAGCGGGAGAGGGGAGAGCGGGAGAGCGGGAGAGCGGGAGAGCGGGAGAGCGGGAGAGCGGGAGAGCGGAGAGGCGGGAGAGCGGGAGAGCGGGAGAGCGGGGAGAGCGGGAGAGCGGGAGAGCGGGAGAGCGGGAGAGCGGGAGAGCGGGAGAGCGGGAGAGAGAGAGAAGAGGAGAGAGAGAGAGAGAGAGAGAGAGATGGAGAGAGAGAGAGAGAGAGACGAGAGAGAAGAGAGAGAGAGAAGAGAGAGAGAGAGAGAGAGAGAGAGAGAGAGAGGAGAGAAGAGAGAGAGAGAGAGAGAGAGAGAGAGAGAGAGAGAGAGAGAGAGAGAGAGAGAGAGAGAGAGAGAGAGAGGAGAGAGAGAGAGAGAGAGACGAGAGAGAGAGAGAGAGAGAGAGAGAGAGAGAGAGAGAGAGAGAGAGAGAGAGAGAGAGAGAGAGAGAGAGAAGAGAGAGAGAGAGAGAGAGAGAGGAGAGAGGAGAGAGAGGAGAGAGAGAGAGATGAGAGAGAGAGAGATATGAGAGAGAGTGGATGAGAGCGAAGGAAGTGGGAGAAATATGCAAGCTTTTCTGCGAGCTGTAGTTAAACAAAATATTTTTATTCTACGATCTTCAAAAAACACTTCAATGGCCGGGCCGATCAGGTCGACAAATTGCATCAGAGAGCTGAGTAGGTATGCACTGCGGCAGCGCGGTATATTTTCCTGTGTTGCGACTTTAAAGGGAGTATACGGGTTTTCCGTCCTGAAAGAAATGCACTCTTTTTGCAGTTGTATGAGCTTTAAACACTTTAAGACTTACAACAGTGACGTCAATGCTCATTTAGTCCATTGTTTCAGCAATTATCAGCGTTACAACTTGGGCGTTTTTCGAGACTAGTATCAGATAACGAGTACTTGATCGGCACTACTGTCCACCACTTTTATCTTAAGATCAATTTTAGAGTTTTGAATTATCTGCAAGTCCTACACTGGATCACAAAACTATTATACAATTCAAAACTGACAGGACTTTGTATTCCTACACACTGTTCGTTGAGGTTTTGTGTTTTTGTGGTTTTCTTTTCTTGGCATTTAGCGTTGAGAATTTGGTGGTGGCGTATTATTTTTTTGGCATGAAAATTCATGAAAAATATAGAATTTTATGGGAAAACTAGGTAACTGCTGCTGTCTAAGAGGTAATTCCCAGAAAAATGTGGCTACCGTGGGACTTCTACCACCTTTAAGTAAGTACGTTTACTATGTAACTCAATTATTCTGGGAAACACCCGTATAATCCTTTAACGTGCATATCTGGTGACCGTGCCGGGAGGGATCGCTCCCCCATCCCGAGCACTCGGTCGTCTATCAGGACCGGCGGCCCGCGGCAGACAGCCAATCACCATTTACCGCCGCCGCCGCGGTGACGGTACCCCGCTGCCGATCGCGGCCGCCGCACTGCCGCCGGTGCCGCGCCACTTCCTCCTGCCCTGCCCTCTCCTCCTTCTCCTGCTCTCCTCCCTCCCCGCTCCTCCGTCCGCTGCAGCCAGCCCGTCCGGGGCCATTTATAGTCGACTGGCCCGGCTGGTCCCGGCTGATGTCACGAGTGGCATAGCACTCGGCCAGTCTGGGGCTGATCTGGTTGGGCTGGGCTGGGCTGGGCGGGCTGGCTGGGCTGGGCTGGTCTGGGCTGGTCTGGGCTGGTCTGGGCTGGTCTGGGCTGGTCTGGGCTGGTCTGGGCTTGTCTGGGGCTGGTATGGGCTGGTATGGGCTGGTCTGGGCTGGTCTGGCTGGTCTGGGCTGGTATGGGCTGGTATGGGCTGGTCTGGGCTGTCTGGCTGGGTCTGGGCTGGTCTGGGCTGTTCTGGGCTGGTCTGGGCTGGTCTGGGCTGGTCTGGGCTGGTCTGGGCTGGTCTGGGCTGGTCTGGGCGAGTTCGGGCTGGTCTGGGCTGGTCTGGGCTGGTCTGGGCTGGTCTGGGCTGTGTCTGGGCTGTGGTCTGGGCTGGTCTGTGCTGGTCTGGCTAGTCTGGGCTGGTCTGGGCTGGTCTGGGCTTGTCTGGGCGAGTTCGGGCTGGTCTGGGCTGGTCTGGGCTGGTCTGGGCTGGTCTGGGCTGGTCTGGCTGGTCTGGGCTGGTCTGGGCTGGTCTGGGCTGGTCTGGGCTGGTCTGGGCTGGTCTGGGCTGGTCTGGGCTGGTCTGGCGAGTTCGGGCTGGTCTGTGCTGGTCTGGGCTGGTCTGGGCGAGTTCGGGCTGGTCTGGGCTGGTCTGGGCGAGTTCGGGCTGGTCTAGGGCTGGTCTGGGCTGGTCTGGGCTGGCCTGGGCGAGTTCGGGCTGGTCTGGGCTGGGCTGGGCTGGTCTGGGCTGGTCTGGGCTGGTCTGGGCTGGTCTGGGCTGGTCTGGCTGGTCTGGCTGGTATGGGCGAGTTCGGGCTGGTACAGACCGGCAGCACGTCAGAGCTCCGTCGCGTTGCCCCGCTGCGGCCACCGGCCGGCGCGGCGGCACCAGGCCTGCGCTATGGAGCGGCGACAGTTACCGGCAGCACCAGGCCTGTGCTGCTATGGAGCGGCGACATCGGAGAGGCACTCGCGTGACATAACAAGGTCAATCACGGATGACGGACGGATGACAGATGACAGATGGTGACAGATGGAGGTGACAGAAGATTCCCGGATGTATGGCGGCTCAGAGCATAGGAAAGGCTACGCACACAGGTAAGCACGCACAATGTAGTCACACACAATGTAGGCACGCACACACACACACTCGCACACGCACGCGCACACGCACACGCACGCGCACACGCACACGCACACGCACACGTACACACACACACACACTCGCACACGCACGCGCACACGCACACGCACACGCACACGCACACGCACACGCACACGCACAGCACACGCGCACTCGCGCACGCGCACACGCACACGCACACGCACACGCACACGCGCACGCGCACACGCACACGCACGCGCACACGCACACGCACACGCACTCGCACGCGCACACGCACACGCACACGCACACGCACACGCACACGCACACGCACACGCACACGCACACACACACACACACACACGCACACGCACACGCACACGCACACGCACACGCACACGCACACGCACAGGCACTCACACTCGCACGCGCACACGCACACGCACACGCACACGCGCGCACGCGCACGCGCACGCGCACGCGCACACACACACACACACACACACACACACACGCACACGGCACACGCACACGCACACGCACACGCACACGCACACGCACACGCACAATAAACAAGCGCTTACATTGTGAATGCCGATTCAACAGGCAACCCAATTAATCGCCAACTGGTGATAGGTATCAGCTTTAATTTATATTCACCGTTGTTATCGACCAGAAACCTGCAGTGAATGCACACACTAACCTTTTGATTAAATTTGCCTTCACAAATATGGACGATTATGATCGCAATAAATTGTTTTTGCAAATAAATATAAACGTTCCATTGGGCTGTGTTTATGTATTTCGGCATCAAACATTAAAGGAAATAGTTCACTTTCAACATGGGTTTTGAACTGAAATAGCAGTTTTGTAACCCGTGTTGAGAAATCCTTATCTGGAACTTTTCTTGGCTGAAAAGACTCTCCAGCCGAAGATATTTGACTTTTTGGCGAAGGAATACGGCGCATATATGATGTACCGTACCGTCTGAAAGTGCCAGCACTGCCATGGAGCATGCGCAGACCAATAACGCACACCATAAAATCAATAATTTACAACCTTCTGTCCTGAATTGGCGCGATGTAGGACCATTTTTAAAAAGAAAAAAAGAAACTGTATTAAAAATATAATAAAATCGTGTTCTGAAAAAATTCCGAAGGTGAACTATTTCCTTTAAGGGAAATAGTTCACCTTTACATTTTTTTTACCCAACACGATTTGATTATATTTGTTAATACAATACTCTCCGAGTCAGAGTCCTGACGTCACGCGAATGTAAAAAATGGTTCAGCCAATAAGATTCGAAAGTAGTCGCGTAAAGATAGACTCGCATTGGAGATGTGCCAACCGGCGGCCGGTGATTCGATTGCTAGCACCAGCTGCAAGTTGATTGGCTGATGGTATAGCCTCTGCCCGGACTAGAACCAGTACAACATTCTTTCGCCAGCACCGCATTCCTTCGCCAAAAACTCAAATATATTCGGCTGGAGAGTCTTTTCAGTCAAGAAAACTTGCAGATAGCGGTTCCCAACACGAGCTACAAAACTGCTATCCCAGTTTAAAACTAATGTTGAAGGTGAACTATTTCCTTTAAAATGGTATGTTACAGACCACAGTACGAACTACGAACGTCAATAGTTGAGATACATTTATTTTCGGAGACGGTGAGCGTGACATGCCTGTATCAACTTTAACTGCTGAATGACAGTGTCCCCATGGTGTTCGGTTTCGAAGCAGTGCCAGATGAATGTCCCCATCTGTGGCCACCCTCAGCGATTCGACGGCCGTGGTGCAAGTCGGTCAGTGTCGGCTGCGTTTGGACGCCGCTACGGCAGTGACGTCATGAGTCTGATTTGAACGTGACGTTACCAGTCTTATGACAGTGACGTCATAAATCTGCTCTGACCGTGATGTCACGAGTCTGCTCTGAAAGTTACGTCACGAGTCTATTGTCAGTGACGAGTCTGTTCTGACGGTGATGTCATGAGTCTGTTCTGAATTTTGATCGTGACGTCACAGGTCTGCGCTGACCGTGACGTCACGAGTCTGCTCTGACAGTGACGACACGAGTTTGATCTGAAAGTGACATCACAAATCTGGCCGCTACACAATTATGATCATTTCCCAATTGATAAATAGTTCAGTGACCATGCGATCAACATCAAGCAAAAAGTCTGAAACCACTTGACAATATTACAGTAAGCAGAGTACGTAGGCCTTAAATAGTCATACTTAAACCGGTTTCGGGGAAATGGATTAGCAAGCGTTGAGCGTTCAGTGCTGCACAATTAATTTTATGCCAGCGCTCCTTAACCTCTTATTAGACTGGGTCTAGACTTTTCTTAATATCTATTATCTCCTACACTCCATCGCTCACTCTTAGTGTTCTGCTATTGTTTCCCCTACTTTCCCTTCATTTCCTGTTTACCCATGCGTAAATGATTCGCTCTAACGTAGTCCTCTTTTACGGTTATCTGACCATTGTATCCGCCTTTGTCCTCGGTTTTGATCCTCTCTTATCCCCGTCCTCTCCTCATTTCTTGTGGTCGTATTTCGGTGCCGGCCGCGCGGCGATATTGCTGGCCTCCCTGGGGGCGGACCTGGCGCCGGTGCGACAGAGGACTCGTATTAGATGCGCCATATCCGCCGCAGCGCCGCCCGGCGGCCGACAGCGGCCCGATACCAGCACTGGGGCTGCGGTCGCCACTGGTGGTGGTGGTGGAGGTGGAGGGGGAGGGGGGGGGGAGCAGAGACGGAACAGGGTGGTGGAGAGGAGCGCTGCCATGTCACTACTCACTGCCATACCCTGGCTATCCAAAACTAGCAGGTCACGCTTTCTCAGTTCTGCTATAATTGCCTAAAACGGTATTTTGTATATAAAATAACTGTGTTCGATGATACAAAAAAAAATCATATTAACCCGCAGCCGCTGGGCCTCCCTTCGAGCCGCTGTGGATGGGGGGGAGAGTTCGCCCCCCCCCCCCCACCCCTTGGTTCTTCAGCAATATTATCAGAACTCGCAGGGATAGCGACCTCAAACTTTGGCTACATCGAATTGAATACTTTAGGGCACATCTGAATACAATTTGGTATCATTGCCATGGCAGGTCAGGTCGCAGTGACGTCACCAAGGCAATTATAGGGTCATGATTTCACAGCCCAGAGCAATGGCTGCTGAATAGCTAGGTTTCCTGTTACCTTTGGGACGATTAAAATAAGTTTGATGCCATAGCTTAGGGTTATATGTAGGTCATCTGGCCTTAACCTGACTTGACCTGACATTGACCTTACCAGATTCTTGCAAGGAAATAGGCCAATATGGATATCATTCGAATGCCAGAGCCAGCGAATAAAATGGTACTATTTTCAAGCACTTCATGGAATATTTTATTTTGACCTGACCCGACCTTGACCTTATGGTATGTCACGTAATATCAATATCAATAGAAGCATCAAGTAGTAGTAGATGGGGTTTATTTTCTGTATCCCGGCCGTCCGTATCCTGTATCCCGGCCGTCCGTATGATTTCCATGATGGCCTATTTCCTTCTCAGCATCGCACAATGTCATGGTCAGGTCAATCTTGTCAGGTCAGGTCGTCAGGTCAAAGGCAAATGACCTCCATGTAACCCCAAGTTAGGATACCACGCTTAGTGTAACAATTCCCAAGGTATTGTGAAGCGCTACAGTTGTTCATAGCTCTGGGATGTGGAATCCTAACCCTATAATTGGCTCTGTGACGTCACTGTGACCTGACCTGACCTGGGATTCTACCCACATGTGGCCTAGGTAATTCATTTGAAGGTACCCAAGTCGCTATCACTACGCGATCGCGATATATCGCCGGAAAACCAGGGGGGGGGGGCGAAAAAGACCCCAACGCCTGGTGGGCTAAATATAATTTGTCGTGGTCAGTACATTGATTCCCATAGTTTGATAATAGGTTTACTTTAAACGATTTTTTTCAGAACTAAATGTTTGATTTGTAAACTAAATGTAAATGTATTATGTATGTAAAATAATCGCAGAACACTCGGCGTTTCCCGTACATACAACAGCCTCTTGGCACAACTTTCATGATAAACGGTGCTTTGGAAGCTAAAGCGGAAGCCATTCTCTGACCCAATACAAGCACTAACAAACTTCAGCCACATTCAACTATATGTAATTAAGAAAATTTGTTCAGCGCAGAGTAGTCACTGGAAATTGAAATTGAAACTCCCGACCGTCCTGCCGCCGAACCTGAATGTGCTGCCTGACCTATGTTCGCGAAGAACAGGCTCGCATGAAATGCGTAAAGTCGAAGCCCCATCGGGGGCCATATATGACCTTTGAATTCCTTGAAACATACCTGCCCGTGTATGAAACATACAAATGCACTGTGTATCAGGCAGGGGCGTCGCGGGAAATTTATAAGTGTGTGTGGGGGGTGTCGGCTGAAATGACGAAACAAATGTACTCCCATTTTTTTGCGTGTATGTATAACAAATGTACTCCCATTTTGTTTGCGTGTATGTATAACAAATGTACTCCCCTATCACTGTCGGGCTAAATAAAAATACGAAACTGTCGGGGTGCCTATTCGTCCCCCCACCCTCGTATCTCGGAAACCGCTGGACCGATTCTCTCCGGAAAAGCGGCCATCGATTCCTTGGAGCATGAACTACATTCCTATATTCATAAATATACAACATTTTGGCATGGGGAAACAGGTAGTAAAACAATGGAGGAAACATTAATTTTTAGATTATTTGCTCTGGAACGTTGTTTGAACGCAATGTTTTCATGTTGTTGGATTTCGCCACCTAATTGTATGCTCTAACATATCATCTTTTTTAAAGTTTGTGGAAATTAACCCAATAGCGTCCTCAGGCAATTCCAAAGGGGGGTATCTAAAGATGTCACTGTAATATTTTTGCCGCTTTGATTTCTGCTTTAGATGCATATAAATATCTGTATATGAATGAGAATGTAAATTATGGTAGTTTTTTATTTGTGCTGTGGCGTGCTCAGAAGGGGAAGGGGAGGGGAATTGAGATTTGTCTTTTGTTATCTCTAGCTTTGCCTATTGATATATTTTGTGCTATGTAGTGTCACGCCATGGGTCCACAATTCCACCTGATTGCCTACCTGTGACCGCCTATGTATTATCATCTACACGTATAATTCGATAGTAGCAGCCATTTTCACAATCTGACACCATATAAGGTCAAGGTCAGGTCACATAGGGTCAAAATGTGAAATTGATACATTTAAATAAAAAATGCATGTTTCTAAAAAAATGCACCAGTTTTGTCTCAGAAATAGTGCTGGAATTTATTTGTTTATATCTGGTCACTAAAAGCCAAAAACGCAATTAAAAAATATGACGTCATGCTTAGGGAGCCATAAGTCAGTCAGAAATAAGGATATTGCTTTCAAATTTGGTTTGTCCACATGTGGTTCTTCGACATATTCCGGGTTTTCTTCCGTTTTTTAAAATGTTTGAAGCTTTGATTTAGAGGGATTTTTTTAAAAACTTTTTTGGGGTCAAAAACCAAATTTTCCCAAATTCCAGATAGCCATTTTGTAGCCCTTGCCATTTGCTATCTTTTGACGTTTTTCGATTGCATTTTGCTCAAATTATGGCCTTTGTACGGCCTTCTAAAGTTTAGCTGATTTTTATGTCAAACTCTGTGTAGTGTCATTAAATTAGCTATATCTCGAGAAAAATAAATCGACGAAATTGTTTCATTTTTTTACAGAAGACGTCAAATTGATGTAGAAGGTACGTCAAGTTTCCCGTTGATAGCGCTATTGGTTTTTGAGCTATTACGAAGTTCGTCAGGGCCCCCGGCCAGTGACAATTCAATACTTCACTTTAACTGCACCATCTGGCCAAACACTACGCCAACGGTACAAGTCTCCTATATTATTCCTCGCCTGTCGTGATCACACAGGAGCTGCCACGTGGGAATGTGTGAGAGGCGCACCACCGACCGGCGTCGGCGGACCGGGTCGCACTGTGAGGTCATCGGTGTGTAGATCCGTGAGGGTGCGTCACCCGCGGCTCAGCCCGGAGCTCCGACACAGCGACGCGCTAATGGACGGATATGAGGCGAGCTAAGTCGCCTGAAGAGCCAACAACGCTCCATACTGGTTACCCAAGGCTCGCACTGCCCTCATATGAAGACCCCCCCCCCCCCCCCCCCCCCCTCCTCGGGCTGTTCCATGATTCCATACTCAGCTGACCGCGAAGGCCGTCCAGGCTGGAGCGAACATAACGTACACTCGCCACGTTCCGCGCACTGCAAGGCAACGGCCAACGCACACACCTCGCCGCAGGCTATTATGAAAAGGACGGACAGTTGGCACAAACAGACTCATGGAATG
Organism: Chirona hameri; assembly: GCA_036785665.1. NCBI lineage: Eukaryota > Metazoa > Arthropoda > Thecostraca > Balanomorpha > Balanidae > Chirona > Chirona hameri. Next base: position 15,330 of record JAXIVJ010018713.1, read on the forward strand.
CATACGCGGCTTGGTCGCCACCCGACCTGTGCCCTCAGATCAATCCAGTACAAAACGCCTCTGGCACTCGCATTGGTCCTCGGAGCATACAGCACAAATTGGTCCCGTCTTCAGAGCCCAGGGCGGGTCGGCCGCTCGCCAGGCGTCGGCGTCACGCGGTCAAATAAGGTCACATGTGGTCAAATAAGGTCACAAAATACACACGGCAGGTCGATGGGCATAAAATCCTCGCCGCCGGTTTAAAAACAGCGTCGTCCCAGTCAGCCGCCTGACGCTGACCAGAGTTCAGTCACGGTGACTCCAGAGAGCACCAGGGCCGTGGTAAGGCTCGGCACCGCGCACCACTGCAGTGCTACAGGGCGCCGGGCACACATACACACACACTCACACTCACACTCACACTCACACTCACACTCACACTCACACTCACACTCACACTCACACTCACACTCACACACCATCACTATCACAACGAGCAACAACCTAGAGCGCGGCGCGGCCGGTACCGTTCGCCACGGGGCCCATCACAGGCGAGCTCTGCAGTCCGACTCGGCAGTCCACCAGTTACCTCACTGCATCCAGAGCCGAGGCAGATCGCAACGTCCACATCTCGGCTGGGATGCTAGATGGGCTCTCTTGTTCGTCAGGCGTCAGACAGAAGCTGCAACACGGGTTGCTGCGGTCTTTGAAGCTGCAAGCCGGGCTGATGCGGTCTTTGAAGCTGCAAGCCGGGCTGATGCGGTCTTTGAAGCTGGAAGCCGGGCTGATGCGGTCTTTGAAGCTGCTGGACGAGGCTCCCCATCTTTGAGACTGCTAGACGGGCTGATGCGGTCTTTGAAGCTGCTGGACGAGGCTCCCCATCTTTGAGACTGCTAGACGGGCTGATGCGGTCTTTGAAGCTGCTGGACGAGGCTCCCCATCTTTAAGACTGCAAGACGGGCTGCTGCGGTCTTTGAGGCTGCTGGACGGGTCTCCCCATATTTGAGACTGCTAGACGGGCTGATGCAGTCTTTGAAGCTGCTGGACGAGGCTCCCCATCTTTGAGACTGCTAGACGGGCTGATGCGGTCTTTGAAGCTGCTGGACGAGGCTCCCCATCTTTAAGACTGCAAGACGGGCTGCTGCGGTCTTTGAGGCTGCTGGACGGGTCTCCCCATATTTGAGACTGCTAGACGGGCTGATGCGGTCTTTGAAGCTGCTGGACGGGGCTCCCCATCTTTAAGACTGATAGACGGGCTGATGCGGTCTTTGAAGCTGCTGGACGGGGCTCCCCATATTTGAGACTGCTAGACGGGCTGATACGGTCTTTGAAGCTGCTGGACGGGGCTCCCCATATTTGAGACTGCTAGACGGGCTGATGCGGTCTTTGAAGCTGCTGGACGGGGCTCCCCATCTTTGAGACTGCTAGACGGGCTGCTAGACGGGCTGCTAGACGGGCTGCTAGATGGGCTGCTCCTGTCTTTTAGGCTGCTAAACAGACTGATCCGATCGTTGAGGCTGCTAGACGGGTTACTCGGCGTCCAGCGGTGTTGCCCGTCATATGAGCCTTTCCTCAGGCGGCGGTTTCTTCATATTGCCCATCTCCACTCGTGGGTTGAACATCTCCTGCGGACAACACAGACACAGCACGTCAGAATGGTGTCCGTCGAACAGGTCGGTAGCAATGATTCTATCAAAAGTGGCCTTGCCCTCCCACTAACCCTATTCACTGGAAGGAAACAAAATACAATGAGGAAAATACCAAATTGCGAGATAATTACAAAATACTCTTACATCAAGACAACCAGACAAAAATGACGACTTCCCATCTATTTTTAGGACATACCTTGGAAGCTTTCGATATTATTCTGCCTAGTATTTGTAATGCCAAGGATTTCGCGTCCTTTTTCCGACACAAACAGCCGGTTTTCGTCTATGCGCCACGCCTGTCCATCCACCGGCGCGGTAACCGACCCACAGTAGCCGGGGCGGGTCATAGATGGCACTGTAATCGACCGACTGTAGCCACTACTGCAACCGACCCACAGTAGCCGGGGCGGGTCATAGATGGCACTGTAATCGACCGACTGTAGCCACTACTGTAACCGACCCACAGTAGCCGGGGCGGGTCATAGATGGCACTGTAATCGACCGACTGTAGCCACTACTGTAACCGACCCACAGTAGCCGGGGCGGGTCATAGATGGCACTGTAATCGACCGACTGTAGCCACTACTGTAACCGACCCACAGTAGCCGGGGCGGGTCATAGATGGCACTGCAATCGACCGACTGTAGCCACTACTGTAACCGACCCACAGTAGCCGGGGCGGGTCATAGCTGGCACTGTAATCGACCGACTGTAGCCACTACTGTAACCGACCCACAGTAGCCGGGGCGGGTCATAGATGGCACTGTAATCGACCGACTGTAGCCACTACTGTAACCGACCCACAGTAGCCGGGGCGGGTCATAGCTGGCACTGTAATCGACCGACTGTAGCCACTACTGTAACCGACCCACAGTAGCCGGGGCGGGTCATAGCTGGCACTGTAATCGACCGACTGTAGCCACTACTGCAACCGACCCACAGTAGCCGGGGCGGGCCTCCGTCTGCCCCGCTCCCGCCCGGAAATATATCGGTCGCCGCGGCGCCGGCCCGCCCCGGGCCGCCACCGCCACCCAGCCGCCGCTGATTGAGTTCGCGGCGCCGCCAGCCCGGCAGCACCTAATGAGCAAAGGTCGCCACCCCGGCCCCGCCACCCCGGCCCCGCCACCGCCGGCCCGGCCCCGCCACCCCGGCCCCGGCCCCGCCACCCCGGCCCCGCCACCCCGCCCCCTCCACCCCGCCCCGCCACCCGGCCCCGCCACCCCGACACTACCGCCACCCGGCCCCGACACACCGCCCCCGGCCCCTCCCGCCACCCCCGCACCGCCACCCCGACACTCCGCCACCCCGCCCGACACTACCGCCACCGGCCCGCCACCCGGCCCCGACACTACCGCCACCCCGGCCCGCCCCGCACCCCTGGCCCCGACACTACCTCACCCGGCCCCGTCCCGACCACCCGGCCCCGACACTACCGCCACTCCGGCCCCGGTCCCGACACCCGCCCCTCCCGGCCACCCCGACACTACCGCCACCGCCGGCCCCGCCACCCCGGCCACGACACTACCGCCACCCGGCCCGTCCACCCCTGCCCCGCAACTACCGACACCCCGGCCCCGACACTACCGCCACCCCGGCCCGCCACTACCGCCACCCCTGCCCCGCCACTACCGCCACCCCGGCCCCGACACTACCGCCACCCCGGCCCCGCCACTACCGCCACCCCGGCCCCGCCACTACCGCCACCCCGGCCCCGACACTACCGCCACCCCGGCCCCGGTCCCGCCACCACCGCCACCCCGGCCCCGGTCCCGCCACCACCGCCAACCCGGCCCCGGTCCCGCCACCACCGCCACCCCGGCCCCGCCTCGGCCCCGACACTACAGCCACCCCGGCCCCGGTCCCGACACCCCGGCCCCGACACTACCGCCACCCCGGCCCCGGTCCCGCCACCACCGCCACCCCGGCCCCGGTCCCGCCACCACCGCCACCCCGGCCCCGCCTCGGCCCCGACACTACAGCCACCCCGGCCCCGGTCCCGACACCCCGACCCCGACACTACCGCCACCCCGGCCCCGGTCCCGCCACCACCGCCACCCCGGTCCCGGTCTCGGTCCCGACACCCCGGCCCGGCCCCGCCACTACAGCCACCCTGGCCTCGGTCCCGCCACCACCGCCACCCCGGCCCCGGTCCCGCCACCACCGCCACCCGGCCCCGCCTCGGCCCCGCCACCACCCCGGCCCCGCCTCGGCCCCGACACTACCGCCACCCCGGCCCCGGTCCCGCCAACCCGGCCCCGGTCCCGCCACCCCGGCCCCGGCCCCGCCACCACCGCCACCCCGGTCCCGGTCCCGGTCCCGGTCCCGACACCCCGGCCCGGCCCCGCCACTACAGCCACCCTGGCCTCGGTCCCGCCACCACCGCCACCCCGGCCCCGGCCCCGCCACCACCGCCACCCCGGCCCCAGCCCCGCCACTACCGCCACCCCGGCCCCGACACTACCGCCACCCCGGCCCCGGTCCCGCCACCTCGGCCCCGCCACTACAGTCACCCCGGCCTCGGTCCCGGTCCCGCCGCAGACATCGGCTATTGGCGATCCAGAACCGGCAAAACAATCGTTTGGAGGCGGCCAAATCTCAACATTTCTGACGAAATAAAAACTCGGCGAATTTCGTTTCGCGTTGCGAACTGAATTAAATTAAGTTTCCTATGACAAAGTTGCTTAGATTTTCATTTAATCCTAAAATTGTCCTAAAATGAATCATCTTTCGGATGCTTTCAGTCGTCTGGGGGTCCATGGCCCCGTTGCCCCACAATTGAATCTGGCCCTGCTGCCCGTCCGCCGCCGCCCCGCCAAATGGCCAGCTCCGACTGTAGGCAGTTGCCGGGACCAGCACCAGAGCGGCTGACCGGATCAGACCACCAGACCATCAGACCATCAGACCATCAGACCATCAGACCATCATACCATCAGTCCATCAGACCATCAGACCATCATACCACCAGACCACCAGACCATCAGACCATCAGACCATCAGACCACCAGACCATCAGACCACCAGACCATCAGACCACCAGACCATC
>JAXIVJ010018714.1:10000-12500 GCA_036785665.1 Chirona hameri
TATGCCCGGAGGCGGTGTTGTATGCCCGGAGGCGGTGTTGTATGCCCAGAGGCGGTGTGGTATGCCCGGAGGCGGTGTTGTATGCCCAGAGGCGGTGTTGTATGCCCGGAGGCGGTGTGGTATGCCCGGAGGCGGTGTTGTATGCCCGGAGGCGGTGTTGTATGCCCGGAGGCGGTGTGGTATGCCCGGAGGCGGTGTTGTATGCCCAGAGGCGGTGTTGTATGCCCTGAGGCGGTCTGGTATGCCCGGAGGCGGTGTAGTATGCCCGGAGGCGGTGTTGTATGCCCGGAGGCGGTGTGGTATGCCCGGAGGCGGTGTAGTATGCCCGGAGGCGGTGTTGTATGCCTGGAGGCGGTGTGGTATGCCCGGAGGCGGTGTAGTATGCCCGGAGGCGGTGTTGTATGCCCGGAGGCGGTGTGGTATGCCCGGAGGCGGTACAACACCGCCTCCGGGCATGATGATGATAATGATGATGATGATGATGATGATGATGATGATGATGATGATGATGATGATGATGATGATGATGATGATGATGATGATGATGATGATGATGATGATGATGATGATGATGATGATGATGACGATGATGATGATGATGATGATGATGATGATGATGATGATGATGATGATGATGATGATGATGTTGCTGATGATGATGTTGCTGATGATGATGTTGCTGATGATGATGTTGTTGATGATGTTGCTGATGATGTTGCTGATGATGTTGCTGATGATGTTGCTGATGATGTTGATGATGATGTTGATGATGATGTTGATGATGATGTTGATGATGATGTTGATGATGATGTTGATGATGATGTTGATGATGATGTTGATGATGATGTTGATGTTGATGATGATGTTAATGATGATGTTGATGATGATGTTGATGATGATGTTGCTGATGATGTTGCTGATGATGTTGCTGATGATGTTGCTGGTGATGTTGCTGATGATGTTGCTGATGATGTTGCTGATGATGTTGCTGATGATGACGTGAGACGGTGTGGTATGCCCGTTTGCGGTGTTGTATGCCCGGAGGCGGTGTTGTATGCCCGGAGGCGGTGTGGTATGCCCGGAGGCGGTGTTGTATGCCCGGAGGCGGTGTTGTATGCCCGGAGGCGGTGTAGTATGCCCGGAGGCGGTGTGGTATGCCCGGAGGCGGTGTTGTATGCCCGGAGGCGGTGTTGTATGCCCGGAGGCGGTGTAGTATGCCCGGAGGCGGTGTAGTATGCCCGGAGGCGGTGTTGTATGCCCGGAGGCGGTGTGGTATGCCCGTAGGCGGTGTAGTATGCCCGGAGGCGGTGTTGTATGCCCGGAGGCGGTGTGGTATGCCCGGAGGCGGTACAACACCGCCTCCGGGCATGATGATGATAATGATGATGATGATGATGATGATGATGATGATGATGATGATGATGATGATGATGATGATGATGATGATGATGATGATGATGATGATGATGATGATGATGATGATGATGATGATGATGATGATGATGATGATGATGATGATGATGATGATGATGATGATGATGATGATGATGATGATGATGATGATGATGATGATGATGATGATGATGATGATGATGATGATGATGATGTTGCTGATGATGATGTTGCAGATGATGATGTTGCTGATGATGATGTTGTTGATGATGTTGCTGATGATGTTGCTGATGATGTTGCTGATGATGTTGCTGATGATGTTGATGATGATGTTGATGATGATGTTGATGATGATGTTGATGATGATGTTGATGATGATGTTGCTGATGATGTTGCTGATGATGTTGCTGATGATGTTGCTGATGATGTTGCTGATGATGTTGCTGGTGATGTTGCTGATGATGTTGCTGATGATGTTGCTGATGATGACGTGAGACGGTGTGGTATGCCCGGAGGCGGTGTAGTATGCCCGGAGGCGGTGTTGTATGCCCGGAGGCGGTGTGGTATGCCCGGAGGCGGTGTAGTATGCCCGGAGGCGGTGTTGTATGCCCGGAGGCGGTGTGGTATGCCCGGAGGCGGTACAACACCGCCTCCGGGCATGATGATGATAATGATGATGATGATGATGATGATGATGATGATGATGATGATGATGATGATGATGATGATGATGATGATGATGATGATGATGATGATGATGATGATGATGATGATGATGATGATGATGATGATGATGATGATGATGATGATGATGATGATGATGATGATGTTGCTGATGATGATGCTGCTGATGATGATGTTGCTGATGATGATGTTGTTGATGATGTTGCTGATGATGTTGCTGATGATGTTGCTGATGATGTTGCTGATGATGTTGCTGATGATGTTGATGATGATGTTGATGATGATGTTGATGATGATGTTGATGATGATGTTGCTGATGATGTTGCTGATGATGTTGCTGATGATGTTGCTGATGATGTTGCTGATGATGTTGCTGGTGATGTTGCTGATGATGTTGCTGATGATGTTGCTGATGATGACGTGA
>JAXIVJ010018714.1:20000-22260 GCA_036785665.1 Chirona hameri
TGTGGTATGCCCGTTTGCGGTGTTGTATGCCCGGAGGCGGTGTTGCATGCCCGGAGGCGGTGTGGTATGCCCGGAGGCGGTGTGGTATGCCCGGAGGCGGTGTAGTATGCCCGGAGGCGGTGTTGTATGCCCGGAGGCGGTGTGGTATGCCCGGAGGCGGTACAACACCGCCTCCGGGCATGATGATGATAATGATGATGATGATGATGATGATGATGATGATGATGATGATGATGATGATGATGATGATGATGATGATGATGATGATGATGATGATGATGATGATGATGATGATGATGATGATGATGATGATGATGATGATGATGATGATGATGATGATGATGATGATGATGATGATGATGATGATGATGATGATGATGATGATGATGATGATGATGATGATGATGATGATGATGATGATGATGATGATGATGTTGCTGATGATGATGTTGCTGATGATGATGTTGCTGATGATGATGTTGTTGATGATGTTGCTGATGATGTTGCTGATGATGTTGCTGATGATGTTGCTGATGATGTTGATGATGATGTTGATGATGATGTTGATGATGATGTTGATGATGATGTTGATGATGATGTTGCTGATGATGTTGCTGATGATGTTGCTGATGATGTTGCTGATGATGTTGCTGATGATGTTGCTGATGATGTTGCTGATGATGACGTGAGACGGTGTGGTATGCCCGGAGGCGGTGTTGTATGCCCGGAGGCGGTGTTGTATGCCCGGAGGCGGTGTTGTATGCCCGGAGGCGGTGTGGTATGCCCGGAGGCGGTGTTGTATGCCCGGAGGCGGTGTTGTATGCCCAGAGGCGGTGTGGTATGCCCGGAGGCGGTGTTGTATGCCCAGAGGCGGTGTTGTATGCCCGGAGGCGGTGTGGTATGCCCGGAGGCGGTGTTGTATGCCCAGAGGCGGTGTTGTATGCCCGGAGGCGGTGTGGTATGCCCGGAGGCGGTGTTGTATGCCCAGAGGCGGTGTTGTATGCCCTGAGGCGGTCTGGTATGCCCGGAGGCGGTGTAGTATGCCCGGAGGCGGTGTTGTATGCCCGGAGGCGGTGTGGTATGCCCGGATGCGGTGCAGTATGCCCGGAGGCGGTGTTGTATGCCCGGAGGCGGTGTGGTATGCCCGGAGGCGGTGTAGTATGCCCGGAGGCGGTGTTGTATGCCCGGAGGCGGTGTGGTATGCCCGGAGGCGGTGTAGTATGCCCGAAGGCGGTGTTGTATGCCCGGAGGCGGTGTGGTATGCCCGGAGGCGGTACAACACCGCCTCCGGGCATGATGATGATAATGATGATGATGATGATGATGATGATGATGATGATGATGATGATGATGATGATGATGATGATGATGATGATGATGATGATGATGATGATGATGATGATGATGATGATGATGATGATGATGATGATGATGATGATGATGATGATGATGATGATGATGATGTTGCTGATGATGATGCTGCTGATGATGATGTTGCTGATGATGATGTTGTTGATGATGTTGCTGATGATGTTGCTGATGATGTTGCTGATGATGTTGCTGATGATGTTGCTGATGATGTTGATGATGATGTTGATGATGATGTTGATGATGATGTTGATGATGATGTTGCTGATGATGTTGCTGATGATGTTGCTGATGATGTTGCTGATGATGTTGCTGATGATGTTGCTGGTGATGTTGCTGATGATGTTGCTGATGATGTTGCTGATGATGACGTGAGACGGTGTGGTATGCCCGGAGGCGGTGTTGTATGCCCGGAGGCGGTGTTGTATGCCCGGAGGCGGTGTGGTATGCCCGGAGGCGGTGTTGTATGCCCGGAGGCGGTGTTGTATGCCCGGAGGCGGTGTGGTATGCCCGGAGGCGGTGTTGTATGCCCGGAGGCGGTGTTGTATGCCCTGAGGCGGTCTGGTATGCCCGGAGGCGGTGTAGTATGCCCGGAGGCGGTGTTGTATGCCCGGAGGCGGTGTGGTATGCCCGGAGGCGGTGCAGTATGCCCGGAGGCGGTGTTGTATGCCCGGAGGCGGTGTGGTATGCCCGGAGGCGGTGTAGTATGCCCGGAGGCGGTGTTGTATGCCCGGAGGCGGTGTGGTATGCCCGGAGGCGGTGTAGTATGCCCGGAGGCGGTGTTGTATGCCCGGAGGCGGTGTGGTATGCCCGGAGGCGGTACAACACCGCCTCCGGGCATGATGATGATAATGATGATGATGATGATGATGATGATGATGATGATGATGAT
>JAXIVJ010018715.1:0-22258 GCA_036785665.1 Chirona hameri
CGCAGCAGTCTGAAGTCTTCCAGCGCATACTGGCGGAACTTAGGCGGCGGCCCTCCGAGCGGGCCGAGCCTCCTGTCGAACGGCGACTCGTCGATGTCTGCCGAAGGCCGCCGACTGGCCCCCGATGACGTCAGTATGTGCCCCAGTGACGTCACGGGTCCTGCCGGCGGCGCTGAGAAAGGTGACGCCCCGGGCGGTGTCAGCGCGGGACACGAATAGCTCTGTCTCAGCGCGAGGTACGGGGAGGAGAGGAGCTGTGTGATGGATGACAGGAGGCGAAGATATGGCTACAGCCAGGCGCGGATCCAAGGGGGGGGGGGGGGGGGGGGGGGGCTAGGGGCGCGCGCCCCCCCTGGGCCCGGGTTGCGCCCATACCGCGCCATACAAACGCGCCCGTAGGGCGCAACGTTTTGAATGGCGCCCCCCCCCCCCCCTGACCGAAATCCTGGATCCGCGCCTGACAGCCCACTGACTGAGGTACCAAAAGTGAGATGGGAGGCCTAGATAAGAGGATAATTATATGTGACGTATTTGATTGATCAGAGGTGTTTAAGATACCCTGGCACACTGTAAATTATATCATGCGCCTTTTTCGATGTTTTGCTTACGGAATAGATAACAGAGGAAGCCAACGTTTTGCGCCGTTGGATACTGTATGTGATCATAAGACAGGGAAGGATCCATACAGATTGAAATAAATACATACCGTTACCTCAGGCACGAAATCAGTTTTTTTCTTCTCAGGGGAGGGGGAGGCACGTGGGAGGGGGGAGGCACGTCGGTGGTAGAAACAAATATCGCTTATCAGACATATCCTATTGACCGGGGGGGGGGGGGTAGGGTCGGGTCGTCAGATAATCGTATTCTATCTAGTGTACATTTTGTTTTGCTCAGGGGGGGGGGGGGTTCCATTCGGTCCATTATGTCGATAACTTTAGAAATGGAATCAAAACGAGATACAACTGAAAAATCACCCTAGAAGTGTTTATATTTGATAGGATCAACAGCATGCATTTAATATATTTTCGAGTACCTGAATATCGAAATACAAGAAGCGGAAAGAGCAAATATACTTACAAATATAAAAGTAAACTCACCTCCATCTACCTGCGATGCTTCTGCTTCTGTTTTATGCGCTTCCTCTTTCTGTTTCCGCATCCAATCATCTTGCTTGATCATGAAGGCAAAACGAAGGTTGCCGTTTTTTTCATGTATTCTTCGGGATCGTCTTCCATTTTTAATCTTTCCATTTTCAATTTTGCTCTCTGGCCTCGGCGGCGAAACTTGTCAATTTTACGTGCTTCCTCCCGCTCTTTCTCTTCTCGAATTTTCTTCTTTGCTGTTTCAAGAGGCGAAAGCTCTTCCTCTGAATCGTATTCACTAGAGGAGCAGCTTTCCGAGCTTGAGCTGTACTCTGATTTCGACTTGAGCTTTTCAGTGTCAAGTCGAGCAGAACTGCTCTTTTTGCCTTCGTAACTCTCTTTGCCCCAGATTTTGAGTTCCAGCCGTGGGTTTCAAACCTGCAGATGAAACCCGCTTACTTCCTCACAAGCGTTTTCTACGGAATGTTTTGTTTTGCTGTCCTGCACTTCTAGCTCTCCATGTTTCTCAGACCGTTTTGATGCATTGGGAGTTTTCGATGTCTTTTTCTTCCGCAACTTTATTGGTTTGTCCGTTGCGACGCCAGTGCTACAAATTTCTTTGATATTGTTTTCATAAGCATCTACCAGTTTTAGAACCGGTGGTGCTTATTGTACTATTTTTAGACGCCCTTTTCTCCTGATCGGCGCGCAAAAAGGGAGACAGATTTGTGAGATTTTTGGATGGAAATAACAGCTTGTTTGCGGGTTCAACGGTTGCCAGTTTGATTTGTTTTACTTCTGAAGAAGGAGGTATCTTTTTCTTTACAATTTTAACCTTTTTCTTGGCAGCAGCTGTCTCAGTGCTAATATTGGTATTCTGTTTCGCCAGAGAGGGTTTCTGGTCATTTGTTTTCGGCAAAGTTTTTACATTGCAACTATTTTGGTTCTTCGCTGGCCTCGTGGTATCACTTGCATCAGTATCATTTTCTATCACCGTCGACTTGTGTTTGGCTCGCTGTTTCTCAGGAGATGTGATGCCAGCTCCAGATGTGCTAGACGGACTGTAGTTTGAGACATTTGTATCCCCGGATTCAACCGCTTCAAGTTTCTGCTTTCCAGATATACAAGGAACACTGCTCTGCATTTCACCGACAATCAGACGATCCCCTATCACTGCTGCATTTCGGTTCAGCGCTTTCTCTTTGTCCGTCAGGCCGCTTTTTCTGACAGCGGGATCGCGATGTTTTACTGCAGTGTTTTGTTCTTGGCCTGCCTTGTCACCAGCATCCGCGCTGCCACCGGGCTTGACTATGGCAGAGCTCCCGTCCGCTCCCGTTGCTGAACCGACGTCCACGGTATCCGTACAATGCGACTCGCGCGGGGAGTGCGCTGCGCCCACTGAGCGCGTGACAGTGACCTTCTCTGGTCTGCGACCGTCCTCGGGTGGCGAGGCAGAGCTCGTTTCGCTTGTCACTCCAAATTGTACTGCAGTGGCTGCATTCGTTGTGCCGGCAACAGTGACCTTCTCTATGCTGCGGTCGTTATCGGGTGGTAGAGTAGTGTTGGGGTTGTTTATCCCTGTAAGTTGTGCGGGATAAATAATGGCTGGTTTAACCAAAGTGGCCTCCGTGGGTTTTGGAGTGCGAGTCGATGTCGCGCTGCTCTCTGCTGGATAAATGTTCCTGTAGAGATATTTTTCATTGGAGCCGAAATTGCCGTCCCGATGTTTTGCAGTGATGCTTACGTCAGGTTTTTTCTCTGCTGGGCTGCGCGCTGTATCAAACCGCTCTGCTGCCGAAGGTTGTGCGGTACTGCGTGGCGATGTTTGCAATTCTTCCGCTTTCGTGGCCGGCATTCCAGTGTCAGGTGGAATAGTGACGCGCTTTTCCTCCTTTGTCACTGTTTTCGTTTCATGCTTGTTTACCGTTGTTAAACAGCAGGCCTGTGAGTTTTCAAGAAGTGCATTCACTTCAGGTGGTTTTTCGTTGGAGCTGTTTAACACCTTTGGCTTATCGAGTTCTATAGGTGGTTCGGTAGTTATGGATATATTTGTGTCAGTCAGCAACTTTTTTATATAAATGTTGTTGTTGATATCATCGGTGACCTCTACCTTCTTCTTCTTCTCTATCTTCTTTGCAATGGTTTCTTCCTGTGGCTTATCCTGTGCACTTTTCACTTTTTGTTCCGGTTCGTCTGCTTTTGGATTGTCTTTTGCCGTCGGAAACTCTTCCTTGTCAACATCCAAAATCTTCTTCGTCACCTTCTTCTTCTTTACCTTCTTCACTTTTGCAGCCGGTTCGGCTTCGAGCTTCATCTCACCTGCATTTTGTCCTGCTGCTTGACCAGACGTGTCCTTATCGCCCTTAACTTTATTAGCATTTTCCGAGGAAACCTCTGCAGATATATGCACCTGTTCGTTTTCTTCTTTGCCCGTCTGCTCTTGCTTCATCTGCTTCGGTTTCACAGAGACGGGGAGTGGCACATTAGTTTCACCAGAGTCCTTTGAGCTGCCTTTCTGCTTCCCTGTTGACCCTGTAGAGCGCTGATCATTAACCGAAAGGACATCATCATCCACAAGCGTCTTTTCTAGCGAGTGACTCTTCTGAGAAGTAGCAGAATTCACTGAGTCCGGATCTTCTGAGTGGGTAACCATTTTCCCCTCTACTTTGTCAGGGCGGCTTGGTTTGATATTTTCCGCTTTGTTGACCGTTTCATCTTGTTTTGACGTTTGTTTTTCCTGCTGACTGACTGCCTGTTTGTCACCGACTGTTGGACGAGGCGAGTCTGATTTTGGCACTGCTACCTGCTTTTCCTCACAAACAACACCCGCCTCAGAAGTGGCTCTTTGACTCTGTCTCGTCCCATTTTCCTGCAGACTTCTACTTGGCTCATCTCTAATCGCCGCAAGCTCGACTTTGCTCGCAGCTGTGACAGAAACCCGCGGCGCCGACGTCTCCCTTCCACGGCGATCGAAGCCTGCCTCCGTCACGTTTCTGGAGCCAGCCGCTCCCAACTCCTTGCCGGGAGGTGGCCTGCTCTCCACTGACCCTAACGCGCCGGAGGCTGTGGTTGATGCACTGGCAGTCGACTCCACCGAGCCGGTCAACGCATCCATGTCACTTGCGCGCGACGCAGATCGTCTTGGTGACGCACTGCCCGCAGCGCTTCTGCCACGACTCCCGCCGCTATTTCTGCCGGGACTGACGTCATTTCTGATGCCTGACGTCACGCCCTGCAGCACCATGGCCTCCTCCGCCACTGCCGCGCTCCACGGTCTCCGCTGCCGTGTTCGCTTGTCGTCAGCCTCTGCGGCTGTGTCTTCGGGAAGCACCGAGCCAGCGCGACCGCCGAACACCATGGTACGTGTTCGTGTCAGCGGCACCTCAGTTTTCTCCTTCAACTCCCAGAAGACGCCGCTTCGACTGCGCGCCAGTCGGCCAGAGTCCAGAGGCCGCGGTCGTGGCCTGAGCGACCATATGTCAGCCGGCAGTCCCCCTGGACTGCTGGGCGAGCTTGAGTTCACTGATGACCCAGCTGACCCCAGGGCACTATTGGAACTGGAGTTATACAACTTTCGACCCTGAAGCACGCGAGGAACCCGCGCCCCGGGCACCTCCAGCGCCGCCAGCGCACGCGACAGACTCGGGTCGTAGTCGCGGCGCGGCCTCGGCGGGGCCAGCACCGCCCGCCCAGTGGAGAGGATCACCATGCTGGCAGGCCGCGCGCGGACCGGTGAGGCGGCCGCCACACCGAGAGACGCAGAGCGGCGGTAGGCGGGAGGGCGGGGCTCGGCCATGCCGGCCGGCCGGCCGCGCAGCGGTGACGACAGCATGTTCTGCTCCTCCGGTGGCGCTGAAACGAGAAGGGCTCGTCAGTTGGTGGTGACTGTCGGTGGAAGGCGTCCTGGCCCCTGGGGGTGGTCCGACGTGATTTGTTCTCAGCTAGACGGTTAGAATGTTAACGGCGAGTTATTTCTGACGTTCAACTCGCAGTGTCCGCGGCTTGTGTGCTGTCACCTCTGTCTGTCTGTCTTTCTCGTTGGTCTGGGTCTGGGTCTGGGTCTCGGTCTCGGTCTCGGTCTCGGTCTCGGTCTCGGTCTCGGTCTCGGTCTCGGTCTCGGTCTCGTCCGGTCTCGGTCTCGGTCTCGGTCTCGGTCTCGGTCTCGGTCTCGGTCTCGGTCTCGGTCTCGGTCTCGGTCTCGGTCTCGGTCTCGGTCTCGGTCTCGGTCTCTGTCTCGGTCTCGGTCTCGGTCTCGGTCTCGGTCTCGGTCTCGGTCTCGGTCTCGGTCTCGGTCTCGGTCTCGGTCTCGGTCTCGGTCTCGGTCTCGGTCTCGGTCTCGGTCTCGGTCTCGGTCTCTCTCTCTCTCTCTCTCTCTCTCTCTCTCTCTCTCTCTCTCTCTCTCTCTCTCTCTCTCTCTCTCTCTCTCTCTCTCTCTCTCTCTCTCTCTCTCTCTCTCTCTCTCTCTCTCTCTCTTCTCTCTCTCTCTCTCCTCTCTCTCTCTCTCTCTCTCTCTCTCTCTCTCTCTCTCTCCTCTCTCTCTCTCTCTCTCTCTCTCTCTCTCTCTCTCTCTCTCTCTCTCTCTCCCACACACACACACACACACACACACACACACACACACACACACACACACACACACACACACACACACACACACACACACACACACACACACACACACACACACACACACACACACACACACACACACACACACACACACACACACACACACACACACACACACACACACACACACACACACACACACACACACACACACACACACACACACACACACACACACACACACACACACACACACACACACACACACACACACACACACACACACACACACACACACACACACACACACACACACACACACACACACACACACACACACACACACACACACACACACACACACACACACACACACACACACACACACACACACACACACACACACACACACACACACACACACACACACACACACACACACACACACACACACACACACACACACACACACACACACACGCACACTCGTACGCACACGCAGACACTTGCAAAAACAATTATACAGGGTTATGAGCTTGACTCAGGTCGTAAAATACAATTGGAATGTGTCATTGCATGACTTTTGCAATTACAATGTGTTAATCTATCCTAGCACACCTAGGTTAAGTTGTCAATGTTTACCGAACTACAGCTGCCATTTGAGTAAGTGTATACTGCATATTACTGCGCCGCCTAGGTTAAGTTGTCAATGTTTACCGAACTACACCTGACATTTGAGTAAGTGTATACTGCATATTACTGCGCCGCCTAGGTTAAGTTGTCAATGTTTACCGAACTACACCTGACATTTGAGTAAGTGTATACTGCATATTACTGCGCCACCTGTCCAGTTTGTTTGGGCACAAACCTGTCGTTATTGTGAGACAGTGCAGAGTCGGGGAATACCATCGTCCCCAGCCAGAGTCCATCGTCCCCAGCCAGAGACTGTTGAGTTATCAGTTCTGAGAGCAGCGTGACCAGCACGTCCTTGGGCACACGGGAGGCCCACCATGGAGCAAAGGTTAGACGGCTGCTGCAGTGTACTGGCACGTGCCAGGCGGCCGATTTAGGGGCGCTCCAGTCCGGTCCCCTGAGAGGCAGAGCCAGACAGCGCGGATCTGGCACGCTGGCATATCTCCGATCAGCTGACAGTCTGCCAAGGAACTGCTGCAGCGACTTGTGATAGGCATTTTTGACACTGGTACAGGTGCGGGTGCTGGTTGCTCTGGTATGCCGACAGGTGAATTAGCATGCATCATCTCACAGGTATTTGAAGAAAGAGGTGATAAATCTGGAGCACCTGTAACTATGCGGGGTTTCTAAGAATGTGGGTCGCTATTCTTGAGAAAATCGGTCTGCATTTCTATTAGCGTGTGCGTTTTAGCGGGCAATACAAGAATATTTGTCACGCAGATAATCATATTGGCTAGAGTTTTACCACACGCTGTCACATCTGGCCGGAGCCCTTCATGGAATGGGAATCCCGTATGGGAATGGGAATGGAATGGAAATGGGTGGGAATGGGGCATTTTTTGGGAAATGTAATGGGTTGGAGCGGGTTTGGGACAGACCATATACATTTTTAGCACCACAAAAAGTGAAATATGCTGAAACGGGTGGGAATGGGAGCCCCATCAATTATGAATTCGGATTTGAACCGGTTTGGGTCTGGCTGAATGGGCTGGAACGGGATGGGGGCTGAAAATGTGTCCCATGAAGGGCTCTAGTCACATCAATTCCGCCGAATCCCAGAGAACACCAATCACGCTGTGTTTTGGCAAACATTGGCACAGTCAATGACGACCATATTTCTTAAGCACGATGTGCGTTGCCAAAACAATTATACACCATCTGTGCACATCTGGCATCAATTCGAATCTGGCAGATCGCGCCTCGCTTATCCGTGATTTACGAAGCCCGTAGACTTGACTGGTAGATGCGATATATTGTCACAATCCATTGAACAGGAGTTGTTTGCGTATGCCATATGGTCGTTAGTCAATATTTCGGTTGCGGATATTATGTGTGGTTTTATAGGTAAAGAACAGTGATATCCCTAATGCTTAAGTTCAATGACATCGCAAGATAAAAGACCCAGTGTGCGTTAAGCGTTTACTGTCGTCCGTGATATTCGCTGTCCAACAAATTCACATTCACTATGTCGGTATTTATGTGATGTTACCTCCTCCTTAAAAATATAAAGGTAAATTATATTTAGTGCTGATTTCCTTAAAGAAATAAAAGAGACATCTGAAAACAAAAAGTAGGAAATAAAATGTATTTGACTGAAGTTGTAATCAAGAAAAGAAAAGTGCACCCAAGGGCTAACCAGTAAAGATGAATTAAATAAATGATCACTTGTACCTATATTGGTGTATATTCTAACAATAAAGAAGTAGAAAATTGACACCCGATAGATCAGCCACAGCAAATATGCTGTACGACGTTACAAGTTCCTTGTACATATAATGGTTGGAGAGATTGTAATCGGTGAGGCATAACACGCTGGTTTCAACTCAAGATGCGTATGCCGTATTGTCGTCGTCAATCAATATTTTTCATAGAAGCTCCTCATAGAAATGTAATACTAACGTTTGTAAAATCCTCCAATATCTGCTTTCCGGACTGACTCACAAACTCAGAATGTGCTCAATCCAGCCGTTAGTGTCCCACCTGTGCCAATATAAAGATAGGAGAGTACTAAGCAACATGTCTTATTGCAAAACACGCTGCGAAGCACGAGGTTGGCCATCAGTACTACATGTCGTGAGGGAAGCGATAATGCTAGTTGCTACTGCTTAGCTGCGTTCAACAGAGTTAATAATTTGTGATGCTAATTTAAGCATCCTATGGTACCTACTTTGCAATTGTCTTTCAGCTTTATTTGGGTCTGTGGCTGCACCCGTTAGTTTACTATCGAAAATCGATATATCTATTTTCGGTTTTCACGTAAACTAGTGCCTTCGACTAAGCGCTTTGCGTTTCCTGTTCGAACTTGGACTGTATGTTTATCGTCAGGTTCTCGCAAAGCAGGATTTCAGATTGCTGGAAAGTGAATGATGCATCAAGAAAGCGTGACCCATGCAGAAGTTCGAGATTCATTTATTGATCCAGAAAATGAACAAAGTATGTTTTATCTTCCGATCAATATTAATATATGCGGGGTTGGGACTCCAAAGGACCGTGTACGGCTGTGTCATCACTCAACTTTTCATCTTGGATCATACAAAAATTGCTATTCTTTGGCGCATGGGCATAAAAAGATAATTGGTGGCTAAAACTCTGCAACATAATCGGCATACGTGTGGCTAAAGTCAATCTCCTAAAAGCCTCATTCAGATGCACTAACCCGCCATTGACTGCCATTGCCAAGTTTAACCCGGCATTGACTGGGGTCTCAGCCGAACGCCATTGACTGGGGGGGGGGGGGGGGGGGCGGGCGTTAAACGCCCCCTGGTTATCTTCCGAATCAATGATCGCAGCGAGACGCGCAAGGTGGCATTCGAAAGCTCTCAATGCGACAAATCTAAATCATGCTAAAAAAAATCAAAGTGAGGTCAAATGTCAGGTCACGGTCAGGTCAAATGTCAAAATCGCCGTAATTGAGTTTATGGGCAATACTTTCCATCCAAAGCCTTCGATTACGACCATTAACACCCGAAGTGCTGCCAAAGGTATGCTACACATCCTGCATGAGCTAAAGTGAGATTGTTGGCCAAATTCAAGGTCAAAATCAGGTCACAAAAGGTCACTATGCTCAAAATATCCACGAAAGTCATCTCTTGGCTTGCCAAGGGGCCATTGAGTCTGTTCAGGGCCCTCTCGAGCTTATCCATAGGGCCATTGGGTCTGTGAATGGGGCCCTCGAGCCTATCCAGGGGTTGCTAGCCGTCGCCTGGAGCGCCTGTTATAGCTGGAGCGCCTGGTAGCCGTGGTCGGCGCGGTCATAATGAGCGGTAATGTGCTGTACTCTGACCCACCTGGTGCAGTGTTTTCTCGGGTTAAAAAATGGTAATTTGATAAGCTGCGTTTTTTTTTAATTCGAAGGGGGTAATGGTAGTGCAAAACAATTTAACAATTTTCCTCCCAGGAGAGTGTGTGCTGCAATATTTGTCAGCCAGGGGCGTCGCCGACTGGATTGTCGGGGGGGGGAGGGTCTGGGCAAACTCCCCCCACTTTTAGAAGGCGGGGAGGGTCGACCCCCCCCCCCCCCCCCCCACACACACACACACACTTTTTGCGGGAAAAATGAACAATTTATCGTAAAAATTGCCTTTGCAGTGCAGTCAAAATCCAGCTTTTTAGTATCAAAAACTAGAAAATTTCGCGCCGCTTCGCGGCATGATACAAGTTTCGCAATTGCTTATACAAATTTGGAAAATGGTAAACAGAATTTCATTAAGTGTCTGGCAGAGGCTCTCCTTGGCGGTAATTGATGGCCCCAGGGCCCATTCCCTTCATAAAATATTCACTTATAAGTTTCAAGCAGGCTACATGTTTAGCTAGTTTGCCGAGTTCCGAAGAAGGCGACGCGAACGCAAAGACGAGGAGATCGGCACCCGGAAGCTGCTCCAGCGGTGCACAATTTGCTGGACCGAAGAGCTAATAGTGGAAACAGGCCAGGACTATCTCCCCAAGCCATCTCACCTCACGGTCTGGTTCCAATATTAACATTTCATTTTCCAGGACCTAAAATTAACATTTTCACGCCGCTTCGCGTCGTCACATCGGTAGTCAACATCATAACGAAGCCATAGTCATCGTGATCGGTTCGTCGTAACGCTTAATTTAATAAATATCATTTTTAGCTTATTATCCTCTACAAAACCCACCGCCTATATTTCTGGGTTTTATCAGGCAAAACCGTAAAAATTTCGCGCCGCTTCGCGGCGCTAACTAACAAGTACATACCTACCTACTATAACATGAAAAATCCACATAAGAAATGCTGCAAAGGCTTAAATACACGTATCAAAATGGGGGCACATTTTTCGTCATTTCAGCCGCCCCCAAACTCAAAAGCCGACCCCTACCTGTTGTCAGCTAAGATAGGTTTTCTCTCCTGTACGTAACAATACAAATTAGTAATGCGCTCAGTACAATGCCTACTGAGGGTTCTGATCCAATCCAGTTCAACAAAAGTAGACGAAGAAAAAAATGCTAAAAAGGGGGCCCACAAAATAAAGTGGCCGAAATCCGTAGAGTTGTTCATATCCAGGGGTATTTTTGGGGGTGGGGCCTCTCCCAGGTGTTTTCCCCCTCCCCTTTCTGAAGGTCTGGCTGCGCCCCTGAGTACCGGGGGCCTCCTATCTAGCACCGGGGGCCTCTTATCTAGTACCGGGGGCCTCCTGTCTAGTATCGGTGGCCTCCTATCTAGTACGGGGGGCTCCTGTCTAGTACCGAAGACGGGCCTCCTGTCTTGTACCGGGGTCTCATATCTAGTACCGAGGGCCTCCTATCTAGTACCAGGGGCCTCCTATCTAGTACCGGGATACTCCTATCTAGTACCTGGATACTCCTGTCTAGTACCGGGGGCCTCCTGTCTAGTACCAGGGGCCTACACTGGCCTCATGCAGGCTTTCCTCATGCAGGAAATTTGACCAGGGCCACATAACTTATGTTCTTTTGGCCAGTTGTGGCAGGGGGCACCCTTTTGGGAGTGGGTCCTCCGTGAAATTCTGGGGGGGGGGGGGGGGGGGGGGGCAGCAGCCCCCCCAGCCCCCGGTGGCGCCGCCTCTGTTCTTCTTTGAGCTCCGCACACTGCGTGGACTGCCGCGGTCCACGCATGTGGCTGCCGCGGTACCTACGGGCGCGTGTTAATGCCAACTGTTCCGCATTGCAGCAAAGTAATGCGGTACAGTCTAAGCGTCAGGAGAGCATAAATCAACCTGACAAAACGTGAGCGTGGACAACTTTTATATGCCAGGGTCAGTTACAAAAATTGCTGCATTAACATAACGGCATATAAAGATAGGCAACGTCCAGCTTACATTGTAATGCAAGGAAATGTGCACAGCAGATACAAAAGTTGGCTGCGCTAATTCATTGCACTGCTGCGTTCAATACATTTAACCATGATCTGCTTCGTCACAGACGAAGGTATGACGTTTATGATCCTTTGAAGAAGAAAAAAATCAGTTACACTAAAACATAGTCAGTGAAATGGTTTACAGTCATAAGCTGTATCAGATGAAGCCTGTCGTACGTACTTGAGACGGTCAGACGATCCTCAGATGCCACCAAGTCCCCAAGGCTCAGCCATCACTGGCCCAGTCACTCGGATTCGAACTCTCACACCCCCGCACCACAATTCCGTCGTCCCAAAAGCGCCGAAATCTGTATCAGTGGTACCCAACTTCGCCACCGTGCAGGTCACCGTCACACTGACTCCTCGCCGCCGCCCCAGTCCAGGTCAACTGAGGGAGGCGAGCCGACGCTCGGGCCACCGTATTTTTACATCCTTTTCTGCGTCACCTGGCTGTACCACGTGACATGGGTTGGCACCGGCGGCGGCAGCAGCGGCGGCGGAGGCCCGCTGGTGACCTCTGCCCGTCTGGCACAACGCCCGAGGCGCCGCCGCCGGGTACCGGCCACCGGCTGCCCCACAAGGTCAGCAGCGCTGTCCGCCGCGAGGAATGCCCAGTCCGGCTTGCGGCGCGTCAGAACCGACCCCGGAATGCCCTGCGGTCATGAAGACCGTCTGACATCAAACGATGACGGCCCGGTGCGGATGTGGTAGGGTGTTCGATAGATGAAGGTCAACAGGTGATGCCACGGCGTGCAGCTGCCATCGTTAACCAGATGGTAGATGTCTCGCACTAATGTTGGGTGTTTTCGTTCGCAGCTGCAGGCCAATATAAAGTGGTATTGACTTAGGGACCTACATATCAGCCGCGGGACCGCGCACTGGCGTGTCAAAGTGGGTCAAGGATATCTGGAAGGTGCAAATATCGTGATCTGTACTCTGAGACGTTGCTGGTTGTCTGTGGAGGTATTCTGTGACGGTTCTCTGTGACGGTACCCTGTGACGGTGCTCTGTGTCTGTGTGGTACTCTGAGACGTTGCTGGTTGTCTGTGACGGTATTCTGTGACGGTACTCTGTGACGGTACTCTGTGACGGTACTCTGTGTCTGTGTGGTACTCTGAGACATTGCTGGTTGTCTGTGACGGTACTATGTGACGGTACTCTGTGACGGTACTCTGTGACGGTACTCTGTGACGGTACTCTGTGTCTGTGTGGTACTCTGTGACGGTACTCTGTGTCTGTGTGGTACTCTGAGACGTTGCTGGTTGTCTGTGACGGTACTCCGTGACGGTACTCTGTGACGGTACTCTGTGACGGTACTCTGTGACGGTACTCTGTGTCTGTGTGGTACTCTGTGACGGTACTCTGTGTCTGTGTGGTACTCTGAGACGTTGCTGGTTGTCTGTGGAGGTATTCTGTGACGGTACTCTGTGACGGTACTCTGTGACGGTACTCTGTGACGGTACTCTGTGACGGTACTCTGTGACGGTACTCTGTGACGGTACTCTGTGACGGTACTCTGTGACGGTACTCTGTGACGGTACTCTGTGACGGTACTCTGTGTCTGTGTGGTACTCTGTGACGGTACTCTGTGACGGTACTCTGTGACGGTACTATGTGACGGTACTCTGTGACGGTACTCTGTGACGGTACTCTGTGACGGTACTCTGTGTCTGTGTGGTACTCTGTGACGGTACTCTGTGTCTGTGTGGTACTCTGTGACGGTACTCTGTGTCTGTGTGGTACTCTGTGACGGTACTCTGTGACGGTACTCTGTGTCTGTGTGGTACTCTGTGACGGTACTCTGTGTCTGTGTGGTACTCTGTGACGGTACTCTGTGTCTGTGTGGTACTCTGTGACGGTACTCTGTGTCTGTGTGGTACTCTGTGACGGTACTCTGTGACGGTACTCTGTGACGGTACTCTGTGACGGTACTCTGTGTCTGTGTGGTACTCTGTGACGGTACTCTGTGTCTGTGTGGTACTCTGTGACGGTACTCTGTGTCTGTGTGGTACTCTGTGACGGTACTCTGTGACGGTACTCTGTGACGGTACTATGTGACGGTACTCTGTGACGGTACTCTGTGACGGTACTCTGTGACGGTACTCTGTGACGGTACTCTGTGTCTGTGTGGTACTCTGTGACGGTACTCTGTGTCTGTGTGGTACTCTGTGACGGTACTCTGTGTCTGTGTGGTACTCTGTGACGGTACTCTGTGACGGTACTCTGTGACGGTACTATGTGACGGTACTCTGTGACGGTACTCTGTGACGGTACTCTGTGACGGTACTCTGTGACGGTACTCTATGACGGTACTCTGTGTCTGTGTGGTACTCTGTGACGGTACTCTGTGTCTGTGTGGTACTCTGTGACGGTACTCTGTGACGGTACTCTGTGACGGTACTCTGTGACGGTACTCTGTGTCTGTGTGGTACTCTGTGACGGTACTCTGTGACGGTACTCTGTGACGGTACTCTGTGACGGTACTCTGTGTCTGTGTGGTACTCTGTGACGGTACTCTGTGTCTGTGTGGTACTCTGTGACGGTACTCTGTGACGGTACTCTGTGACGGTACTATGTGACGGTACTCTGTGACGGTACTCTGTGACGGTACTCTATGACGGTACTCTGTGTCTGTGTGGTACTCTGTGACGGTACTCTGTGACGGTACTCTGTGACGGTACTCTGTGACGGTACTCTGTGTCTGTGTGGTACTCTGTGACGGTACTCTGTGTCTGTGTGGTACTCTGTGACGGTACTCTGTGACGGTACTCTGTGACGGTACTATGTGACGGTACTCTGTGACGGTACTCTGTGACGGTACTCTATGACGGTACTCTGTGTCTGTGTGGTACTCTGTGACGGTACTCTGTGACGGTATTCTGTGACGGTACTCTGTGACGGTACTCTGTGACGGTACTCTGTGACGGTACTCTGTGTCTGTGTGGTACTCTGTGACGGTACTCTGTGTCTGTGTGGTACTCTGTGACGGTACTCTGTGACGGTACTCTGTGACGGTACTATGTGACGGTACTCTGTGACGGTACTCTGTGACGGTACTCTGTGACGGTACTCTGTGTCTGTGTGGTACTCTGTGACGGTACTCTGTGTCTGTGTGGTACTCTGTGACGGTACTCTGTGTCTGTGTGGTACTCTGTGACGGTACTCTGTGTCTGTGTGGTACTCTGTGACGGTACTCTGTGACGGTACTCTGTGACGGTACTCTGTGACGGTACTCTGTGTCTGTGTGGTACTCTGTGACGGTACTCTGTGTCTGTGTGGTACTCTGTGACGGTACTCTGTGACGGTACTCTGTGTCTGTGTGGTA
The DNA here is from genome assembly GCA_036785665.1 of Chirona hameri. NCBI lineage: Eukaryota > Metazoa > Arthropoda > Thecostraca > Balanomorpha > Balanidae > Chirona > Chirona hameri. The sequence continues at coordinate 15,005 of JAXIVJ010018715.1, forward strand.
CTCTGTGACGGTACTCTGTGTCTGTGTGGTACTCTGTGACGGTACTCTGTGTCTGTGTGGTACTCTGTGACGGTACTCTGTGTCTGTGTGGTACTCTGTGACGGTACTCTGTGTCTGTGTGGTACTCTGTGACGGTACTCTGTGTCTGTGTGGTACTCTGTGACGGTACTCTGTGACGGTACTCTGTGACGGTACTCTGTGTCTGTGTGGTACTCTGTGACGGTACTCTGTGTCTGTGTGGTACTCTGTGACGTTGCTGGTTGTCGTTGTGCTTATGGCACTCAGAGAGGTTGTCACCTGGTTGTATGGTGCACAGAGAGGTTGTCACTGTTTTTTACTGCTGTTTGGAAGTTTGATTCTGGTTACTATTTGCAAATACTATTCTCTTGCACATCAATTCACTACACGCCGACCACACTGAAACGTCATTTAATGCAATACACTTTTTTTTTCTCTCACAAAATATACTTTTGTGCAAATATGAACTACCTGGCAGTGCCACAAATGCATCGGTAAAAAGGTTGCATAATCTGGGCAAGAAATGAATTGGCTATTTATATATATCTAATTATCTAATTATATATCTAATATATATATCTCTATCTAATATATATATCTAATTATATAAATAAACAGCCAACCGACAGGATACAAAATCCTTATTCTTAGGCTTTTACAGACGCCGAGATACGCTTCTTTTCATATAAAAGTAATGCATTTAAATGTGACCCGCTATTCTGTGTAATAAATAGCTTCGCCGGCAATGGAAGCCGGTTGTAATAGGATGCACCTTATCTGGATAATTTTCATGGCAGACTACATTGTTACACACAGGGGCGTCGACATCGGGAGCAGGGCTGCGGAGTCGACATCATTTTAGCAACTCCGACTCCGACTCCGACTCCAGCCTGAAAAAAATAGACTCCGACTTCGACTCCGACTCCACCTCCGACTCCAGCCTATATCCGTTCTCCAACCGCATGCCAGAAAGTAATATTTGCAATGTCATCTATTTTCTCAGTTTGTTGTTATTCTTAACCCGCGAGTCACTGTTTTTTTTTTTAGTCCCCCCTTAGGAATATTATAAATATCTCAATAACTGATGCAGATATCGACGGCAAAATTTCAGTACCTTTCCAGACATCATTTCTACACCTTTTGAGAAAACATGAAAAATTTCGTCAGAAACTTTTCGAGATATAGTGAATTTAGTGACGTCACTAAACACGATTTTGACCCAAAATCGGCTAAACTTTGCCAGGCCGTACAAATGCCGAATTTGAAGCAAAATGCTATCGAAAAACGTTAGAAGGTAGAAAATTGCAAGGGCTACAAACCAGATATCTCGAAATTGCGAAAATTTTGGTTTTTGACCCCAAAAATTTCACAAAAACACTTTTTGTTCTCAAAAAATGCTCACAAAATCAAATTTTTCAAAGATATTGAAAAAACCGGAATATATGTCAGATAACGACATATGGGCAACTACCATACCAAATTTGAAAATGATATCATCTTTTTTGACTGTCATGGCATATAAAGTATGGGTAAATCATGACGTTATATTTTTTAATTGCGTTTTTTGGCTTTTATTGACCGGATACAGACAAATAAATGCCATCACTGTTTTTTTTTAGATAAAACTGATATAGAAACATGTTTTTTTCATTTCGATTTATCAGTTTCAAATTTTGACCTTCAGTTGGACTTGACACTAACTTCACGTAAATGAAGTCAGGTGGTACAATGACTACCACTATCGAATTGTACGCGTAAAAGCATCCATAAAACATGTGCTGCATGACTTTCGTAGATATTGTGTGTGTAGTGACCTTTTGTGACCTGACCTTGACCTTGATCTTTTCTAACAATCTCACTTTAGCTGATGTGGGATATGTATCATACCTTTGACAGCACTTTGGGTGATTATAGGCGCAATCGAAGGCCATGGATGGCAAGTATTGTCCATAAACTCAAATACCTCGATTTTGACGTTTGACTTGACCGTGACCTGACATGTGACCTTAAATTGACATTTTTAAGTTTGCGTTAAGCTTATCTCATTGAGCGCTTTCGAATTCCGCCTTGCGCGTCCCGCTGCGATCATTGGTTCTGAAGATACCAGGGGGGCTACCCCCCCCCCCCCCCCCCCAGTGAGTCGTGTTACAGAATATACCCCAGTGACTGCCGGGTTAACAGTATGGAGAACAATGCTACGCCGTCCGAGCACGGGCGTGCCGTGCCGCGGTCGCGCGTCCAGCCCAGTCGCGCTCGCCTGCAGGAAGGCGGAACCTGCGAAACGGGCACCGAGCGGCGAGCGCAGCCAGCCGTCTCCGGCTCGGAACAGCTGGGCTTACAGCCCCAGCTTGTTCTAGCTCGTCTTCGCGGTGGTCGCTGCTGCTCCCGGATCCTGTGCTGTCTTACAGCTGGCCAGTGAGTGCGCCGCTCTCCACCGCCTCGACTACGGCAACCAAGTCTACCAGTCAGGGGTGTGGATTTCCAAAAATAATTAAGGGGTGCTCAAGGGCGGATGTAAGGGGCGTCGTGCCATGCCCCTAAACGACTGAAATCAACCGAAAATTGACTCTTTTTGTATTTAAGGAAATCTAAACAACTTACAAAGTTAGGTAAGTTTGTTTTGATGGTACGAATGTGTGGTTTCCAAAGTTTTTTCAAAGTTTTTTCCAAAGTTTGTTCTCAAAAGTTTTTTCAAAAGTTTTTTTCCGGTGTTCAGCGTGAACAGATGCGCTGAGTTAGTTGTAAAGGTTCAGAGCAAGTGTGAGAAGTGTTCCGAGTTCGGTGTTAGTGGACAATTTCTACATAATAGCCATACATAAGCGTCGGTACCGTTCTACCATGTTTTGTTCGGAATAAAGAAGGAAATTTATGTTTGTTTGTTTTTTGTCATCCACGGATTGACGGGACTCACGTTTGTACGTGGGCTAAAAAGGAGTGGATAAGACGGTATTTTTATGTCTCCCGCAAGATTCGAGAAACGTATCGTTCGATAATCCTCCGCGATCTCCGCTTAGTAGTCAGTTTAATACAGAGTAATCGGTCGAGATAGTTGCGCGTTATCAGCCGAGCAGTGAAATCATGTTACCGTTTATGTGGAGACAGAAGGCAGTCTCGCTGGAGACAAGGAGATAATATTTGGTATCCATGGAAGCACCCTCACGAGTATCGACTGAGAGCCCTCGGGCAGGGCCTCCCGTAAGTAAGTAACTGGGTGCACTCACAAAAAAATCAACACCTGCGCAGTGTGTCAACACCCCTAGCCCGTGTGATGCCCACACAACCTAAAATACGTCGCCTGCAAGGTGTTTTGTTTAGCACTCAGGGAGGTGTACCCGAACAACCGTGATCGCCGCTGCATGGGGTGTATAGGTTTAATGGAACACCCTTGATAACCGCTGCATGGGGTGTCGAGGTGTCGCAATCGAGGTGCGTGGGGTGTCGATTGACGCCTCAGCCGGGCGTATTGCGGGAGTTCGTTTACCATTGGGAGAGGAGTAACGTCACCGCTGAATGGGGTGTCGAGGTGTCGCAATACTCATGCGAGGGGTGTCGATTGACGCCTCAGCCGGGCGAATTGCGGGAGTTCGTTTACCACTTGGAGAGGTGTGACGGTCGCCGCTGCATGGGGTGTCGTGACGCAGACGCATGGCGGGCGGCGGCCGCCGCCGGGCGCCGGCTCAGAGACGTGTCGCAACTCGCAAGACTCATGCCAATCTGAGCACTCTGACCTGACTCTGACCACTCGCGCCAACTTTCCCAATCTGAGCAACTAAAAATTAGTACATTTCAGTGCAAAACCATTGTATTAACAAAACCGTTAATTATTGTAAACAGATCCATGTATCAACACCAGCATCACAAATCAGCATCATCAAGCATACTCATAAATATTCATAGTTACTATGGATCAAAAGTCAGCTACGTATATTCATATGTTTATAGAAGCTTGGTCGGTGCAGCTCCGACCGGATAAGAAATACAGTTGGTTGTGACGGGAGGGCATGGCACATATAGACGCTATCATACCTAATGTTTATCGATCACAAATTCACAACTAAGTACATTTCTAAGATCAAAAGAACGCACGAAAGAACGCACTTACAACAAACAATTAGATACTTATAACTCAGATCACGACAGCACGATTGACAGCCTTTCGCAACTCAACGGCAACTTGAACACTGACAACGGTCGACGCACGCACACTGCAGAACCCGCCGCGCCCAAGGTCACAGCCCAACTGACCCGGCGTGGCGGCGCGGCCGGCCGGTGGTTATGTGCGCGCGCAGCCAACGCCGCGCCGTCGTCTGCGTGCATCTGCGTCACGACACCCCAAGCAGCGGCGCCCGTCACACCTCTCCCAGTGGTGAACGAGCTCCTGAAATACGCCCGGCTGAGGCGTCAATCGGCTCCCCCCGCATGAGTATTGCGACACCTCGACACCCCATGCAGCGGTGACGAACACACAATGCGATGGTGGTCGGCACTGACACACCACGCAGGTGTCTGACATGGGTGTAGATAGCGAAGCATCAACAGTGACACCCCATGCATGAGTAAATTTCAAAATTAACCCCTGTGGCAGGAGTTGACACGCGGGTCGTGTGTAGCGATTTTTGTGAGTGTGGGCAAATGCCCACCCAGTCCTCCAAGATGCCCACCCAGTGGCGATAATTTGCCCACCCAATTGTAAACTATGAAATTACGAGCATCCGTAATCTCCCGTCCCCTCCCAGTGACCAAAAAGCAAAAGTCATCGGTACAGTCAATTTTTCCTGTTTGGAAGCATTTTGATGCGCATGGAAAGAAAATAATCAAGAATGGCCTCAGGACTGGAAATTTGTTATGTTTGGGCAGTGTGTAAAATACCTGCATATTATTTGGCTTTACTGCTGTATTTCCGAGGCGCTGTTTCGACACTAAACATCTCAAGCGCCGGGTCCTGAGGCCATTTTTTATAAGAATGGTTTCAGGTCAACAGTGTAAATTGGGCCTCCGGCTATCCGGAAAAAAAACGAAGTTTGCTTACCACCACAGTTCAAGTTTGACCATATCACCTAAAAAAGACGGGGTACTTTGCTTTTTCAAGAAAAGAAACGTTTTCAAGAAACTTTGTCTGGGAGTACCTGGAAGCCAAGGGCCGACGCAAGCGGGATCCGGATGCACCAACATACCAAAAGCGCGAGTTTGTGGCGAAATTATTTCGCGAGACGGGCGACGTGTAGGTAGGGAGTCCATCACAGAAGAAAAAACTACGAATTCGAGTCATTATTCTAGTCATTCATTATGATCTGGGTAGCTGTTACCCAGATCTACACAGCACAGTCGCTGCTATATTAGCTGCTGTAATGGACATCCCTCATTACTATGTGTGGTTTCGTGGTTCAGATAGGTATAATCAAATAAATATGGTTCATCGTGTTTCCGCCGTTTTGTTTTATTCACGATCTCAGCGCCTTTCCATGCAAGATGGTTTATTCCAGCAAAGTCAAGTTAAGATGGATGCAAAGTTAAAAACTACACATCCACGCTAAAAAGTAGAGACAGTGAAAACCTTACCCTATTCCCTGCGGAGGGGCAGATTCTGCCCCTTCCGGTGGCTTTTCACTTGCCGCCTCTACACCGTTAGGTCTAGCGTCCTGAAACTTTGTGGCTTTTCCCAAAATTGAATGGCACGTGGTGTGTCAAAATTTTGAAAAAATCGGTCCAGTAGAGGCGGTTACAGGCTCCTGTTTTGGGGAGGTGTTACAAATGCGGTTTTGTGTCGCATACTTCCTTCGTGGTTTGCAGTGCCATACATGCGTCAGAAACAATTACAATGCAATGTGCATCATAGATACTGGGATTGTACATATTTTTTAGGCAGAGGCGCAATCAGGATAAAAAAAATGGGAGGCGATACCCTCCCTCAAATTAGGTCCAACTTCAAATTAGTAAGGTGATAAAAGCGTTACGCGCATGGTGCTCCCCATGTTTTTCCTGGATCCGCCTATGCGCAATATATTAAATTTAACAAATTACAGCATATAATACCCACATGTGACGTTCATGTCGTCCCAAACAATCACAAACAGCACATATTTTTTCCCCAGAAAATCCCCCATTTTACATTCCCTGAATACGCCTATGATTTTTGTTTTTTCTTTTGATATATTAAATACCAGTACATTTGAAGCTAAACAAAACGTTTGGGGCATGGAAATCGATAGAGCCACATGGCCGCAATGACCTTTAAAAAAAAAAACACCCAAAATTTTCAGATTTTTTGCCCCCTGGCCCCCCATTTTTGAACAAAACAAAAATGTTGGGGTCCAAAAAGAGAGATCTTGTCATGACGAATCGAATGGCGTTTTCTCCATCGAAATCGACCGAGCGGTTCTCGAGATCTCTGGGGGGGGGGGGCAGCATCTCCCCCCGCAGGTTAACGTAATTCTGGCCGCCCGCAGGGAATAGGGTTAAAGGCCAGGAAAAAAAACACTCCGCCGGCCTACATGCTTGTAAACTGTTTCAACACGAAATCATTGCTGCGGCGATACTGGCGAGAGTTCGACGTTTCGGTGCTGTAGTCGCTAAGTCCTGCTTCGGACGCAGCTACTTCTTCGTGTTCTGGCCATGGGACCTCCCGTTAGCAGCAGATAAAATGATACAGACGAAGAACTGAGCAGAGGGGCGCCTGGCAAGGATGCCCTCACAACTCCATTATAACCAGAGAGAAGCCTCTCAAATCCCAGAAGTAAACCGATAAGCCTTGGAAAATTTGTAGCAGAAGAGAAAATACTTAGTTATTTGAATATGTCACTAACGGGCGTAGTTACTAACGGCAACTAATCAGTTGAGGAATTGATTTTTTCCGCCCTCGAAGCGGCGCGAACGAATTATTCTTCTGGCCTAGATTTAATTCAAGGGAAATGATGACCTTTTCCCACACAAATGGAGTTATTACTTGAAATCGACAGACGAGAACAAAATATATTGTAAATTCCTCACATAATGCATTAAAATTTTCTACCGGAAGATATTTCAAGTTATAGTTAATAAGCGTTCCTCACTTGTAACGGTCGGTGCTCAACAAGTACTCGGTAACGAATTCAGTAAATTAGCCTCCCTTCGCATTGTTATTTATCATGAAAGTATGAAATATGTTTCCTGCGCTCTATCTTTTGCGAATATGTGCCAATCTTGTATGAACAATCAACAATAATTTAAAAAAGGGAATTGAAATCGGCTTTTCAGTTT
>JAXIVJ010018716.1:0-22258 GCA_036785665.1 Chirona hameri
ATAGAGATATAGAGATATAGAGATATAGAGATATAGAGATATAGAGATATAGAGATATAGAGATATAATATAGATATATAGATATATAAGATATATAGATATATAGATATATAGATATATAGATATATAGATATATAGATATATAGATATATAGATATATAGATATATAGATATATAGATATATAGATATATAGATATATAGATATATAGATATATAGATATATAGATATATAGATATATAGATATATAGATATATAGATATATAGATATATAGATATATAGATATATAGATATATAGATATAGATATAATAGATATATAGATATATAGATATATAGATATATAGATATATAGATATATAGATATAGATATATAGATATATAGATATATAGATATATAGATATATAGATATATAGATATATAGATATATAGATATATAGATATATAGATATATAGATATATAGCTATATAGCTATATAGATATATAGATATATAGATATATAGATATATAGATATAAATAGATATATAGATATATAGATATATAGATATATAGATATATAGATATATAGATATATAGATATATAGATATATAGATATATAGATATATAGATATATAGATATATAGATATATAGATATATAGATATATAGATATATAGATATATAGATATATAGATATATAGATATATAGATATATACATACATACTTACACACATATATATAGATATATAGATATATAGATATATAGATATATAGATATATAGATATATAGATATATAGATATATAGATATATAGATATATAGATATATAGATATATAGATATATAGATATATAGATATATAGATATATAGATATATAGATATATACATACATACTTACACACATATATATAGATATATAGATATATAGATATATAGATATATAGATATATAGATATATAGATATATAGATATATAGATATATAGATATATAGATATATAGATATATAGATATATAGATATATAGATATATAGATATATAGATATATAGATATATAGATATATAGATATATAGATATATAGATATATAGATATATAGATATATAGATATATAGATATATAGATATATAGATATATAGATATATAGATATATAGATATATAGATATATAGATATATAGATATATAGATATATAGATATATAGATATATAGATATATAGATATATAGATATATAGATATATAGATATATAGATATATAGATATATAGATATATAGATATATAGATATATAGATATATAGATATATAGATATATAGATATATAGATATATAGATATATAGATATATAGATATATAGATATATAGATATATAGATATATAGATATATAGATATATAGATATATAGATATATAGATATATAGATATATAGATATATAGATATATAGATATATAGATATATAGATATATAGATATATAGATATATAGATATATAGATATATAGATATATAGATATATAGATATATAGATATATAGATATATAGATATATAGATATATAGATATATAGATATATAGATATATAGATATATAGATATATAGATATATAGATATATAGATATATAGATATATAGATATATAGATATATAGATATATAGATATATAGATATATAGATATATAGATATATAGATATATAGATATATAGATATATAGATATATAGATATATAGATATATAGATATATAGATATATAGATATATAGATATATAGATATATAGATATAGATATAGATATAGATATAGATATAGATATAGATATAGATATAGATATAGATATAGATATAGATATAGATATAGATATAGATATAGATATAGATATAGATATAGATATAGATATAGATATAGATATAGATATAGATATAGATATAGATATAGATATAGATATAGATATAGATATAGATATAGATATAGATATAGATATAGATATAGATATAGATATAGATATAGATATAGATATAGATATAGATATAGATATAGATATAGATATAGATATAGATATAGATATAGATATAGATATAGATATAGATATAGATATAGATATAGATATAGATATAGATATAGATATAGATATAGATATAGATATAGATATAGATATAGATATAGATATAGATATAGATATAGATATAGATATAGATATAGATATAGATATAGATATAGATATAGATATAGATATAGATATAGATATAGATATAGATATAGATATAGATATAGATATAGATATAGATATAGATATAGATATAGATATAGATATAGATATAGATATAGATATAGATATAGATATAGATATAGATATAGATATAGATATAGATATAGATATAGATATAGATATAGATATAGATATAGATATAGATATAGATATAGATATAGATATAGATATAGATATAGATATAGATATAGATATAGATATAGATATAGATATAGATATAGATATAGATATAGATATAGATATAGATATAGATATAGATATAGATATAGATATAGATATAGATATAGATATAGATATAGATATAGATATAGATATAGATATAGATATAGATATAGATATAGATATAGATATATATATATATATACATACATACATACATACATACATACATACATACATACATACATACATACATACATACATACATACATACATACATACATACATACATACATACATACATACATACATACATACATACATACATACATACATACATACATACATACATACATACATACATACATACATACATACATACATACATACATACATACATACATACATACATACATACATACATACATACATACATACATACATACATACATACATACATACATACATACATACATACATACATACATACATACATACATACATACATACATACATACATACATACATACATACATACATACATACATACATACATACATACATACATACATACATACATACATACATACATACATACATACATACATACATACATACATACATACATACATACATACATACATACATACATACATACATACATACATACATACATACATACATACATACATACATACATACATACATACATACATACATACATACATACATACATACATACATACATACATACATACATACATACATACATACATACATACATACATACATACATACATACATACATACATACATACATACATACATACATACATACATACATACATACATATATATATATATATATATATATATATATATATATATATATATATATATATATATATATATATATATATATATATATATATATATATATATATATATATATATATATATATATATATATATATATATATATATATATATATATATATATATATATATATATATATATATATATATATATATATATATATATATATATATATATATATATATATATATATATATATATATATATATATATATATATATATATATATATATATATATATATATATATATATATATATATATATATATATATATATATATATATATATATATATATATATATATATATATATATATATATATATATATATATATATATATATATATATATATATATATATATATATATATATATATATATATATATATATATATATATATTCATTATATAGTATTTCGAAAGGGGCACAGGCCGTGTGCCCTTCCCCCCTCCCCTTGTGTGCGTCTTTGGGCCCTTCGGATGAAAACATAAAATGTAAAACTTTGACTTTCATTTGCAAAAAATAGATCCGTTTTTTAATAACCAAACGGGGGCCACACGGGGCCGACTCAGAGGGGCCCCGCATATCGTAAGGGGGCACGGGCTCGTGTGCCCCCCCCCCCTTGTGTGCGCCTCTGGCTGCGTCTGTCCCACAGAGTACTTATATCAATGTCTGTCTATCTCCGAGGCTAGCTTTGATATTACAGAAGTCAGAACATTTTATGGAGCCGACCAAATCCAAGGGAGATGAACTTAATAACCAGTCAATTCACGCTTTGTCAAACAGCAAAGGCAGAGTGTTCTCTCGCAAACGCCGCTCGATCCTAACGTGTGATCGATCATGGCTCTCGGAAGTTTCCAACGGAAAATACTGTCTGTTGGTTGACAATGGGTGAATTCACATGTTGAAACTTCGTCGACTCCACTCAACGCCTTAAGACTTGTTTGGAAAGAAGAAACAAAGCTCTCACCACCCCGTCAACTTTGTGCCGGGGCCGGAGATCGGGCCCGCCGATACCGTCTCCGGTCGCTGACGTCCGGCCAGAGTTGGCTGGCGGGCGTCACCTGTCATTCAACGGTGACAGCTGGCCGTCACCAGCCGTCACCCGGCCCCGGCACTGTCACTGTCATCTGTCACTGAGCGGTGACAGCTGGCCGTCACCAGCCGTCACCAGCCGTCACCCGGCCCCGGCACTGTCACTGGCATACCGGGAATACAGCGACACCGGCGCGCTGCAACTGGCCGGCTCTGGCGTCAGACGATAACATCCAGATCATGGCCGGGAATACAGCGACACCGGCGCGCTGCAACTGGCCGGCTCTGGCGTCAGACGATAACATCCAGATCATGGCCGGGAATACAGCGACACCGGCGCGGTGCAACTGGCCGGCTCTGGCGTCAGACGATAACATCCAGATCATGGCCGGGAATACAGCGACACCGGCGCGCTGCAACTGGCCGGCTCTGGCGTCAGACGATAACATCCAGATCATGGGACGACACCGGCGCGCTGCAACTGGCCGGCTCTGGCGTCAGACGATAACATCCAGATCATGGGACGACACCGGCGCGCTGCAACTGGCCGGCTCTGGCGTCAGACGATAACATCCAGATCATGGGACGACACCGGCGCGCTGCAACTGGCCGGCTCTGGCGTCAGACGATACCATGCTGGCCGGCTCTGGCGTCAGACGATAACATGCTGGCCGGCTCTGGCGTCAGACGATAACATCCAGATCATGGGACGTGCGTGTCAGGGCCGGATCCAGGATTTTCATTGAGGGGGGCTGCAGGGCCCGGGGGCGCATTTTTTGGCAACTGAGGGGGTGCCGGCGTCGGGTCGTCAGCGCGATGAGTCCTTGAGCGCGGGGGGGGGGGGGGGGGGGTAGTGTCGGTTCATCAGAGTGAAAAGTTGTTGACACGAGGGGGGGGGGGGGGGGGGGGGTAGCGTGAGGTCCTCAGTGCGAGAAAAAAGTCGTTGACAAGGGAGAGGGGTTTTAAAGGGATTATACGGGTTTTTCCCAGAATAATTGAGTTACATAGTACAACTTACTTATAAAGGTGGTATAAGTCACACGGTAGTCACATTTGTATGGAAATTACCTCTTCTGCACGTAAGGACATTTTAAAGTGCGCGGTGATGCCACCGCGTACTTTCTGCAGTACTGGCTGAGGCAGGGCCAGTCATCTCTTTTATGTTAATGAAAACACCTCACTTATAGCATATTTCCGGTCACAATAAGCAATATATGATAAAATAAACTTGTTTTTCCACCGACAGCAGCAGTGACCTAGTTTTTCCCATAAAATTCGATATTTTCCATGAATTTTCATGCCAAAAAATTAATACGCCACCACCAAATTCTCAACGCTAAAGGCCGCAAGGAAAAACCCCACAAAACCGCAAAACCCGAACGAACCGTATGTAGTAATACAGAGTCCCGTAAGAATTGAGTTTAGTAATCTTTTTGTGATCCAGTGTAGGAATTGCAGATAATTCAAAGCTCTAAAATTGATGAAAAACGATTAAACGCATGGCATTTCTTGCCTGGCCTAGAGCGTCTTGAATTTAGTAACTCCTCAAAGAGCGTAAGAATTGTCACGTATGCCAAGGTGGTCTTGATATAGCGGCATATATACTATATACTGATAGCGGCATCTTGCTTCTGAGTTCGTAACCACTATTTTGTCTCAGCCGCGCACATTACTGCACCATCGAATTTGATGCAGACTCTAAGATGAAAAAGTGGTGGACAGTAATGCCGATCAAGTACTCGTTATCTGATACAAGTCTCGAAAAACGTCAAAGTTATAACGCTGATAATTGCTGAAATAATGGACTAAATGAGCATTTAACTCCCTGGTATATGTCTTAAACGTATTTAAAGGTCATATAACTGCAAAAGGGTGCATTTCCTTGCAGGACGGCAACCCGTATAATCCCTTTAATTATAACCTAACCCGCGCCCGCTGGGCCGATCACGCCCCGCCGCGCTGTGGAAAGATTCAGCCTCCTCCTCGTTATCTTCCGAACCAATAACAGCAGCGAGAAGCGCAAAGCAGCATTCGAAAGCTCTCAATGAGACGCATCTAACGCTTTCGCGACATTTTCCAAATAAGGTCACATATCATGTCACGGTCAGGTCAAAATTGAGGTATTTGAGTTTTTCGGACTTACTCTCAATCCAAAGCCTTAGATTGCGACTATTACCGCACGAAGTGATTTCAAAGGTATAATGCATCTCCCGCATAAGCAAAGAGCAAAGGTAGTTTTCCAACACGGGCTACACAACTGCTATCTCAGTTTAAAACTAATGTTGAAAGTGAACTATTTCCTTTAAAACAATGTTCGAAACTCGAAATTTAATTTAGTTTAACTTTAGTAATACTAGGTAGAGAGCCTCCTATCCTTTCGAAGAAGTTCAATGCAATATCGCTTAAGGTATGCAAAATAATGGACGACTTCTGCAGGCGATCGTTAGCATTAGCTGCATTAGCATTAGCTTCTCATTAGAAGATCGACCCCATGCCTGAAATGGAGTTGCAAGGTTCAAAGAGAACGACGCAACCGTAAAAGTTGGGAGACCACTAATCGCAAACTATAACATTGGGTAATCCCTGCAGCAACGATAGTGCGTCACATGCGGGTTATGTTGGTACAGTCCTAAGCGATACGGAGTCGTGGAGTCATCACAAAGATAGTGCGTCACATGCGGGTTATGTTGGCACAGTCCTAAGCGATACGGAGTCGTGGAGTCATCACAACGATAGTGCGTCACATGCGGGTTATGTTGGCACAGTCCTAAGCGATAAGGAGTCGTGGAGTCATCACAAAGATAGTGCGTCACATGCGGGTTATGTTGGCACAGTCCTAAGCGATACGGAGTCGTGGAGTCATCACAACGATAGTGCGTCACATGCGGGTTATGTTGGCACAGTCCTAAGCGATACGGAGTCGTGGAGTCATCACAACGATAGTGCGTCACATGCGGGTTATGTTGGCACAGTCCTAAGCGATACGGAGTCGTGGAGTCATCACAACGATAGTGCGTCACATGCGGGTTATGTTGCCACAGTCCTAAGCGATACGGAGTCGTGGAGTCATCACAACGATAGTGCGTCACATGCGGGTTATGTTGGCACAGTCCTAAGCGATACGGAGTCGTGGAGTCATCACAAAGATAGTGCGTCACATGCGGGTTATGTTGGCACAGTCCTAAGCGATACGGAGTCGTGGAGTCATCACAAAGATAGTGCGTCACATGCGGGTTATGTTGGCACAGTCCTAAGCGATACGGAGTCGTGGAGTCATCACAAAGTTGGCGCAGAATAAGAAATTATAACACAAATATCAAGTTTACAAGCTCCATTACGTTAATCACTTGATATTGCCATTTTACCTGATACGCGGTTAGGTCCATGGATGTCTCCAAATGTGGTCTTAGAACAATACAGCTGTGCACCTACAGGAGCCGCCAGTTTCTCTTGTCTCCGCCAGTTTCTCTTGTCTCCGCCAGTTTCTCTTGTCTCCGCCAGTTTCTCTTGTCTCCGCCAGGTTCTCTTGTCTCCGCCAGGTTCTCTTGTCTCCGCCAGTTTCTCTTGTCCCCGCCAGTTTCTTTTGTCTCCGCCAGGTTCTCTTGTCTCCGCCAGTTTCTCTTGTCACCGCCAGTTTCTCTTGTCTCCGCCAGTTTATCTTGTCTCCGCCAGGTTCTCTTGTCTCCGCCAGTTTCTCTTGTCTCCGCCAGGTTCTCTTGCCTCCGCCAGGTTCTCTTGTCTCTGCTAACCAGCCGTCCGCAGCGGCCGCCAAACTTGTGCAGCTGCGTGTCGGGCGGTCTTGTCGCCTCCTCTGCGAACTCTGCGTTCCCCAGCCTCCTCTGTGGACCTCTGCCGACCCAGCCTCCTCTGCGGACTCTGCGGACTGCCTCCTCTGCCTCCTCAGCCAGGACAGCCTCCTCTGCGGACCCCGCTGCGGACCCCGCTGCGTTCCCCAGCCTCCTCTGCGGACCCTTGCGGACCGCCTCCTCTGCCTCCTCAGCCAGGCAGCCTCCTCTGCGGACTCCGCTGCGGACCCCCGCTGCGTTCCCCAGCCTCCTCTGCGAACCCCTGCGGACCGCCTCCTCTGCCTCCTCAGCCAGGACAGCCTCCTCTGCGGACCCCGCTGCGGACCCCGCTGCATTCCCCAGCCTCCTCTGCGGACCCCGCTGCGTTCCCCAGCCTCCTCTGCGGATCCGCTGATCGGCATGTTTTTCTGTGGATGTCTGAGCTGCCGAGTTGGAGAGGAACTTGGCGGTACTCGGCAGTATGATGGCCTCTTCAGATCGGCCTGCTCTCGGCCGCTGACTCGCTCAACTCGCGGCCAAAGCCGATCTCTCAATTATAACTTTGTCGCTTTCCGGCGGAAATGTGGCATTGCCGAGTCGGCCGGTCGGAAAGTCGTGATAGCAGCTGCCCCTCCACTGAGCGGGCTATCCCAGTAATCCGCATTGTTACAGATCTGGTCCACGTCTGTCAAGAAAGCTCAGATTCGGATTCGGATTCACATTCACCCGGACCACCACGATTTGGCTGAAAATTGGCACACATGTAGTACTCAGAATCCCCATTCAGTGGTGTAAAGCGTTTCCCGTTACTTTAAAAACTTTGACCTCTAGAGGTCATCATAGATCAAGGTCACTGACCCCGGGCCCCTACGATTTGGCTGAAAATTGGCACCATGTAGTACTCAGCATCCACATTCAGTGGTATAAAGCGTTTCCCGTCACATTGAAAACTTTGACCTCCAGAGGTCAGCATAGGTCACTGACCCCGGACCAGTGATGCCATTCCTTGGGATTTGTCCCAAAATCTTGGGATTTGGCCACTGACATTGGGACAGGGCCTATTTTAACATGTTAACTGGGGGGCAAATTCCCCCCCATTGAGCCGTTTTGCCCCCCCCCCCCCCAGTCAAGAAATGTCGCCCACCCTGATTTCAGTATTTCCATGTCATTTTTCGCTTGATAGGTATTCAATTAAAATAAAATATGTTTACCTGGTGATAAATGTATACAAATCCAATGAAATGCCATGATATTCCTAAGTTTTAGTATTTCCCAGCCAAAATAAGTATCTTTACATTATTTCCGGAATATCTTGAATTTCAATATCCTTTGAACAATTGCTCATTGGCGGCAGAGTGGGGGAGATCGGGGGTTGTTGGATCAGGAACTACGCCACACAATTTGGAGTGGGTGGGGGGCAACTGCTGAGCCGATTGTGTTCGAATTTGGAGTGTGGTTAGGGATCTCTCAGCCGCCACATTCTCACAAGTCAGGGGTGGGGTGCTTCTGAACGTGCGCACGTGTGCACCACGTATTTGTATCTCAGAAACTACTTCCCTGATCGAGTAGAAATTTACCATACATTTCCTTTGCATTCGCTCGTTCATCGCCAACTACGGCGCCTTACTGGTTCGGTAAAAAAGTTATGGAAGAAAAATGACGAATGACCTCAAGGTGAATAGATTTTACCTCGTGGAGGTCACAGGATACAAATACCACATGGATCTTTGCATTGGCGGATCCAGAACGGGTGGTTGGGGGGGGGATTCCAAAAAGTCTCACACAATTATGAAAACGCATCGGATTTGGCTTGCTTATGCATTGATAGCTGATTTAACCCGCCCCGTGCCGAGAGGGGGGGGGCGTTTAGACGCCCCCCTCCCTCAGGTTTTTCAAGGATAGCGGAAAACGGCGGCGCTCAGCGCCACCGTTTTTAGCATAGCTGTTCGTGCATCAATTGTCCACATTATGTTGGGCTAACCTAAGGGACCAAATCTACCCCAGCTGGGGTAGATTTGGTCCATGTCGTAAACATAAGTGACCAAATATACCCTCCAATACCTTTTTCAAAGACCTGTAATTCCTTGCGTATACATGCTACCTGACTTTCGTCTCTGGGCATGTTAAAAGAAAAGATGGATCCTTCATTTAAGACCAAGAAATCAAGTCTAACATAGCTATAAAGTTGAAAAAAGGCATCAAAGTGGAGTGAAAACTGACTTTTGGGGTAGATTTGGTCCCTTTGGTTAACCGATTTTTGCAAACCTAAAGGACCAAATCTACCCGTCGTCATGTAATCGTTATTTTTAGCGGAACTATATAAATGATTTTGAATATAACTAGCACATGTATGTAACTGCTGGTTAGGTGTTCTTGCTGTCCAAAACTAACCTAGGTTTGATCTATATATATATTTTTTTTCTTCTCGTTATTTGTTGATAAAACATGAAAAAAACAACAGCATTACCTACCTAACCGAGTGTACGACTTACCATACTAAATTAACATAAATTAGACTTGAATAAAGGACACAAAACGTGTTTAAGTTTGGGTTACTATAACGTCTTACAATAACGTTATACATTGTTTTTTAACTGCCTATTTGCAATTAAAAGCACGAGTACACATCGCTCTCAAAAAATAAGCTAGGTTTGACAAATAGTAACGACCCTAGAGGTGTCCTAAATATTAAGGCATTAAAAAAAATGAATTATGATAATATAAGTTGTTTTAAAAAATATGTGTTTCTTTTTCTAAAAGTCCTATATCTCATTCATCTAAAACTGGTAACCGTTTGGTTCTATAAATTTTAGTTTTTGAGTGAAAATCGAAAATCCAAAAAAATAAAATTTTTGAATTTGAACTTTAAATTAAGCAATTAAAACATTAACTTAATCATGTAGTGTAGGTAAATCAATTGCCTATCCAAAACTGAAATCAGTTTGGTTCTATTTGTTTTGGTGTTTAAGTTATAGGTATTCCCGTCTACCATTGCATTATTTGCGGGACTTAGAAACAAATTTGAAGAAGAAAAAATGTTTTTTTTCCTTATTTATTATATCAAAATTGCCTTAGTTAACACTAAAACATAAAGAAAACGAAGCCATTTAAAAATAAAAAAATAAAAAAAATCGAAAAAGAAGTATCACTTTTTACCCAAAAAAATATTTCTTTCCAAAAGCGAGGATTAGTTTTAAACATTTCCATATTACTTAAGTGCACACCAATATGAAAAAGGTAACAATTTCTGAAAATACTTAATACTTCTGACGTCATTGTTAAAAAACTGAATAAATTGACAAAAAAAGTATATCAAGTGATAAAAGGTCGAAAAAATCCGATTTAAGGGTCTACTTTTCTGTAAAATGATGCCTTCATTCTTGTTCACCCTAACTGTTTAAAAACAAATCTTGAATTGTTAACACCAGGTAGCAGCACTTAACGTTTTACTAACAAAATGGAACAAATACTTTTAATCATTTTTTTTTAAAGCAAAAAAGATGTTCATGGGAAATTGAATGGGATATCATTTAGTTTGAATGAACTTTCCGCTCAGACAAAAATTTCACCTAAAAAAAATTGAAATAAAAACTTTTCTTAAATTTTTTGCTTAAAGTTAAGTATTTTTTTATTTTTTATTTATTTCTTTGCAAGTCCTGGTTCTTGTTCATCTAAAACTGGTAACTGTTTGGCTCTATACATTTTTTTTAAAGTGACAAGTATTAAAACTTAATTTGTAATTGTACTTAAAGTTAAGCAATTTAAAAATTATGTACATCATATAACGTAGGCCTAACTATTGGCTATCCAAAACCGAAATTGGTTTGGTTCTGGATTTTTTTTAAAGTTATAGGCATTCCCGTCTACCATTACATTGTTCAGAGGACTTAGAGCTATTTTTGAAGAAGTAAAAAAAAAAAATCCTGGTTTATTATTACAAAATTACCTTCGGTGTACCCTAGCAATATAGAAAACCAAGCTACTTTTTCAAAATATTTTTTTTTTTCAAAAAAAGGTATATTTTTTTTACGTATTTCTATATATTTTTTAAAAAATGATTTCTTTCAAAAAGCGAGTATTAATAAAATACATTTTCACATCAGTTATGTCATGACAAATAAGATTCTGTTTACCATTTCTTTAAATACTTAATATTTCTCAAGTTATTGTCAAAAAAACAGATAAAATTGACATTCCAAAAATCTCGAGTCAATTTTCGCGAAAAAGAAAGATTAAAGAAAATAGTTCACCTTCAACATTAGTTTTAAACTGAGATAGCTGTAGATAGCCCATGTTGGGAAACCCCTATCTGCAAGTTTCCTTGACTGAAAAAGACTCTCCAGCCGAAGATATTTGACTTTTTGGCGAAGGAATTCGGCGCATATATGATATACCGTACCGTCTGAAAGTGCCAGCACTGCCATGGAGCATGCGCAGACCAATAACGCACACCATAACATTAATGATTTACGACCTTCTGTCCTGAATTGGCGCGATGTAGGACCATTTTTGAAAAGAAAAAAAAGAAACTGTATTCAAAAATATAATAAAATCGTGTTCTGAAGGAAAAAAATCCGAAGGTGAACTATTTCCTTTAAAGGGTCTCCTTACCTGTAAAATGATGCCCCATTCATGCCAGTTCCAAATATAATTTTGTTTTTAAGATTCTTCAAATATTGAACAAAATATGAATATAAACGTTGAAGAAAATGATGAAATTGACCGACAAATTTCTCAAAACGCGAAACTCATTAACTCAAAAAGTAAGACCGGAAGAGGCAAATAAAAACATAGATCCTTGTTCCGCTCGCCTAGTTCTACAAGATCCATCTGTTGGAACTCAAAAAAACTTTCCGAAAAAAAGTTATGGATATATATTTTTGGTGATGGATAACTAAAAAATAAAACAACATATTTCGAATCCGAAAAGAAATTCAGCATGCTCATAGTGTTTTACATTTTAATCATATTTTTAATTGTGAAAAAATGCACAACTTTTTTTTGTGTGAAAATTCAGAACATTCATCAATTTGATAATTAAGTACCCCATATCTTCAAAACCTCTTAACTGATTTTTTATTTCTTTGTTTGATAACATTTGGCATAAAACGGTCTTTCTTATCCTTTCATACATTTTTCTTTAAAAAAAATGCATATTCAAAAACCTAAAATTTAAAAACATCATTTTTTACAGTTTTTCACATTTTAAACTTGAAAAATATGGTTTTAATTAAAATTCAGAATTTCCAAAAGATGGGGTTCGTTACTCCGCATCTTTATTTGCTGTTTGATTATAAAAGTTTTCTAAAACAAAAAAGTTACGTTCCAAAAACTTGTGCAAAAAAATTGTTTTTCTAAGTAGCCCACCAGCTAAAAAAAAATGTGAAGGATTTCCGCACCTTAGATACAAAGCCCCATTCACGCTTAACCCAAATATATGCTTTAAAAAAAATCAATTAATAATAAACAAATTGCGAGCAGAACAAGGACACTTAAATCAAAAAAACAAAAAAACATCAAAAAGTAAAATCTGTTTAACTTTTTTAAACCTAGGTTTGATTAAAACAAAAAATAGGTTAGTGTTCTACTCGACGAGAGCTATCGGAAACTGTTCTCCGAACTTACAAAATGTTGCTAGATTGGGAGTTATCGAAAAATCCATTTTCGGGGGGTAGATTTGGTCCTTGGTAAACAAGAGGGGGTAGATTTGGTCCTTTAGGTTAATTTTCAAACGGAAACTTTAATAACTTCTTAAGTTTTTAATGGATTTCAAAACTATTAAGTGCACTGGGCTTACAGTCAAATTCCCTTCCTTTTTTAAAACCAGAAAAGATATAGTTATTAATAAAGAGTTTAGACTTTTGTTCAAGTAGGAAAACACAGTTGGGGTAGGATCATATTGTCTTATAGGACAAGTACAAATAAGTCAACTATTTCGTAAACCATACTTCTGATCTTTTGACAAAAGTAAGTTCTCTTAATTTGGATTCAACCTAGCCCGCAACTTTCCCTGTATCTTTTTCAGGGACCAAACCTAGCTTCTGTCTAGGTTAGACTGCATTATGTACCCGTAAGTTCCTAAATGAGAACATGCCCCGACATTTCGGGTCATAAAAGCTTTAACTGAATTAATTTCGTTATTTCCCAGTTATCACTCCACCAAAAAATGTTCAGGCATGGCGTCCCTGATTCGGTAAAATATTGTACAATGAATATTTAAGGAATTACAGCCTTCCAAACAGGGGACCAAATCTACCCCAAATGGTAGATTTGGTCCCCAAAAGGGTAGATTTGGTCCCTTAGGTTTAGTTATAAAAACATACCTCGGGTCATCTCAGGTCAGGTCACCGGACCAGGTCACTTGACCCCAGCTCCAAAAAAGCTTGTGGTCACACCATAGCCACAGTTTTTGGCCGATCGACATCGTACTTACAGGATTTAATAAGGTTCAAGGTACCTACAATTCGTGTATCTCGGATGTTTGATATCATTGGCCTAAGGTCGGGTCAATTTCGTGACCTACCCATTATAAGTCAATGGGGAAATATTCAAATGCTTCCTATCCTGAGGATACGCACGATATCAGCCCAATTCCTTCTATATCATGTTATCATAGGACATTCTTGAAGACCCAGGCGCAATTTTCGTTTAGTGATCCCTACAGGGTCATCCGAGGTCTTCCGAGGTCACCAACAAGTTGTTGTCAATAACTCTCGACAAAACACAGATAGAGAAGTGAAACCGCCACCAATGTGTTTGTCTCGTTGAGGCACGTCTCCCAATGTCCAGCATGACCTAATTAGGTCATCACCTGTGCTTGACCTGAGGTCAAATATCTAAGTTGACCTAACCTAGTCACCATGAATATGATTCGAAGCGCCTTGACGAGACAAACACGATGACGTTAAAATTATTTCCTTATCATATTCAGGTAAAAGTAATTTGTGAAAACTCTTTTGCTTAAAAATTGTTTTTGTTTACATTTGATGATTGATCTGAGCTCAAATCTGAGGACACGTGGCGATCTGTGTCGATTACATTTTTCAAGAGCTTTCCATTGCTTTTTCCGTTTGTTCCTAGCTAGCATAGTTCCTGTGATATCTGGAGTTTTCTGGAGCGAAGTCCTAGAAATGGAAAATTTGACCTTTGATGACCTCTGGTGACCTCAATATTGACCTTCTAAAGAAAATGCTTAAATAGATTCAAAATGCTTTTGGACAAGCTTTCGAACGATGTGTTCGGGTTTGGTGTACGTCCTATAGGAGCTGAGTTCGAGGGCGGGGGGGCGTCGAACCCCCCCTATGATCTCGAAAATCACGCAACGTAAGGACAAGCACAAAACGGCGTTAGATAGGTCGAGACAAGCTCTATCGAAAGTATATCAGTATTGTTTTTAAGGTCAGGTCAATATTGAGGTCACCAGAGGTGATCAAAGGTCGGATTTTACAGTTTTAGGACTTCGCTCCAGAAATCCCCAGATATCACATGAACTACGATAGCTAGGAACAAACGGAAAGGTAATGGAAAGCTCTTGAAAAATATAATCGATAGCGTGTCCTCAGATTTTAGCTCAGGTCAATAGTTTAGGCTCCAGAGGCCATCAAATGTCAAAAATGTTATTTTTTGGCAAAACTATTTTTCGCAAATAACTTTTTACATAATAAAGATAAAGCATTACGTTTGACGCCATCATGTTTTTCTCGTCAAGGCACTTTGGATCATGTTAATGTTGACTAGGTTAGGTCAACTGATAAATTTGATCTCTGGTTAAGGTCAAGTGGTGACACAATTAGGTCATGTTGCATATTGGGAGACGTATCTCGACGAGACCAACACATTGTTGCCGTTTTCACTTCTCTATCTTTATTATGTCGATAGTTATTGACAAAACAGTGTTGGCGGTCACGAAATTGACCTGACCTTAGGTCACCGATATAAAAAATCCGAGATTAACAAATTGTAGGTATCTATCATCTCATCAAATCCTGCTAGATTGAAACCGATCGGCCTAAAACTGTGGCTGCGTTACTACCGCAAACGTTTTGGAGGTGGGGTCATCACGTGACCTGGTCTGGTGACCTGACCTGAGATGACCCGATATAAAAAATTGACATAATGTGGGTAGTTCATTTCCGAACAGGTATGCGGAAAACGTCGGCGCGCAGTGTCGCCATTTTTGCGCTATCCGCGAAAAACCGGAGAGGTGGGTGGATTTCGTCCCCCCCCCCCCTCTCCGTCCAGGGCGCGTGTTAAAGCTAACTTTCCTTAGTAAAAGTTGCTGAGATTTTCTTCTATATCAGGAAATGTTTCAATCTCGCACCGATTTGAGTCGGTTTGGGTGGGGGGGGGACCATTTTTCCCAACCCTAGATCCGCCACTGGATTTTTGTATTTTGCAAAAGATGCGGGACTCTGGTGAAAATTGGGAAAATTTAGCCATTTCCTGTGGATTTATATGCATTTTCATGTTTCCCCAATTACCTATAATTGGGAGGTCACAAAATAGACTTCACCTTAGGTCACCGATATAAAATCATCCGAAATAGCAGAATTGTAGGTGTTTGTGACCTGATTAAATCCTGTGAGCATGGGCGGAGAATGTGGTATGGCAGGTATGGCCATGGCCACACCATCTTAAAAGTTGGTGTGGCAGTGCCACACCAACTTCCTGACTTGATTTTTACTTTTGAATGTGACATTTTATGAGTTATTGGTAAAAAATGTAAAAAAATAGCCTAATGCAAGCCTGGCAACCAAATTTATCAAACAATTAAACACACATTGTTATAGATAAAATGTATATTGACACCTTAAGGTAAATACTTATATTAAAATTACAATTCAATATTGGGAGTTAGTCTTGCACACTAAAAATGGAACAAGTAACTTAATAAAAGCCTGGCAAAACAATGTCAAGCAACAAAGCACATGACGACAAAGGGATTTCCTAAATACAGAAATAGATCACAGAACATAACAAATCGAATTAAAAATTCACAGCTAGTAACAAAATGTATCTACCATCCCAACAATATTATCAGTTTCATTCAAGAAGCCTTCAAACTCATAGTCATATACCAAGGGATCAATTTATATTAGGCACAAAGTATTTCCCAAAGCCTCAAATTGATAAATAAAACAATAATATTCAAGCGAAGCATTACATAAATATCCCCTAAGTTCATAAGTTACCCATAAATTTTACAATAATACATACATTTTGACATCTAATATAAAATAATGCATATTTGTGTGCATCTTAGTCCCTCCAATCTTAGATGTAGTGGTTTACACGTACCAATAGCAATGCAATATTTTGTCTTTCTTGCGCCAAGAGAAGTGCATTCTAATACTATCAAGTACTATAGAAATAGTTTTTTTTGGAGAAAACAAAGGCGAGAATTTGTGCGGGGAATAAAGGAAAACCGAAAAATAATCAAGTTTCTCATTCCAAAGTGTTTCCAAAGTAAAAACTATTATATGAACGTGGTAAAAACCAAGGTTCTATAACCAGGTAAGGACACGAGCCATTTGACCTTGAACTCGGCGGACCGCCGTATGACGTCACTGCCGGCAGCCGGCTGGAGGCCAGCAGCCACCGGCCCACTGGCGGATCCAGGGGGGGGGGGGCATCAGGGGCAAATCCCCCCCCCCCCCACACACACACAGGAATCTAGGAGGGGCATTAAATACAAGTATGCCCCCCCCCCTCGCGCGTTCCCAATGTATCGTACAATCGTAAAAATTGTCTTTGCAGCAGTCAAAATCCAGCTATACACAGTCAAAAACCGGAAAAATTCGCACCGCTTCGCGGCATGACACAACTTTCGCAATTACTTATGCAAATTTGAAAAATGGGAAAGTGAATAATTCCATTAAGTGTTTGACAGAGGCTCTACTTGGCGGTCATTGCTGGCACTGGTGGATCCAGGGGGGGGGGGGGGAGACATCGGGCAAATGCCTCCCCCTCCCAAAGGAATATGAGAGGGGCATTAAATACCAGTATACCCCCCCCCTCCCCTCGCGCGTTCCCTGCACTGAATGTGAACAACAATGAAAAACAAACAATGAAACTTCATGAAAACGGAAGTTGTTTTCTCGAGTGATTGAATTGGAAGTTTGTATGTATCCCTTTATTTCAATGATAGACAAAACAACGCACCTGATGCAATTCAAGCACAAATTCACTTAACCCTTAACACGCTTACCCGGTGACACTTAACCCGCGCCCCGCTGGTGGGTGGGGGGGGGGGGGGCAGAATCTGCCCTCCCTCCCGGATTTTCTCAATAACTTGAAAACTATGATAGATATCAACGTTAAACTTTCAGTACCTCGTGCTGCATCCATTCTACTACGTCTTTGCAACACATTCCAATGACATTTATGCAGTTTTTGTGGGAGATAATGACGTTATAATGACGTCATGCCATGCCATTTCTTTTGTGGAAAAACGATACATGTTTGAACAATCGTAGAAAATAGAGGTTTGTAGAAAATTGCAAAAACAAAAATGTAAAAAGAAAAGAAATGACATTCTCTTCAAAATGGTTATCTCTGATTTGCAAAATTATGTGTTTTTGACCCCAAAATTAACACGATACATTTTCGAAAATTTGAAGTGAATTTCTTAAGCTCGAATACCAAAATAAGGTGACCGGCCCAAATCCGCAGATAAAAAAATGAGGGTACCTTTTTGTCACAAAAAGATGCCCCCCTCCCCTCCCCCACGGAGAGAGGCTGGATCCGCCAGTGCGCCGGCCACACCAACTTTTGAAACGATTCTCCACCCATGCCTGTGAGTATCTAACTGATCGGTCAAACAATGTGCGGCGGCGGCACGACCTCACATTTTTTTGGAGGTAGGATCACTAGACTTGACTTAGTGACGTGACCTGAGGAGACTCGAGGTAAACAAATTCAGAGGATTTTGGCAATTGATAGGCAAGCAGTTGTACCAAAAATGGCAACGCTAAATGGCGTCGTTTTCCGCTATTTCCAAAAAAAACTAAGGGGGATGGCATCCACCCCTACTGGCGGATCCAGGGGCGGACATCAGGGGCAAATCCCCCCCACACACACACACAAGAATCTGGGGGGGGGGGCATGCAATACAAGTATCCCCTCCCCCTCCCCCCCCCCCCCCGCTGCGCGTTCCCTGCACTGAACGTGAAAAACAATGATCTTAGGAGAAAACTTCATGAAAACGGAAGTTTTTTTCTTCTCTCAAGTGCTTGAATTTGAAGTTTGTATGTATCCTTTGCTTTCAATGATAGACAAAACAGAGCACCTGATGCAAATCATGCAGCCCCGGTGACACGCGCCCCGCCGGGAGGTGGAGGGGGGCAGAATTTGCCCCCTCCCGGATTTTCTCAATAACTTTAGAACTGTGATAGATATCAACGTGAAACTTTCACTACCTTATACTGCATCAATTAATCAATCAATTCTTCAATCAATTCTTCTCCTCTTCTCACTCTTCTCTAACTAAGTTTCTTCTTACTAAATTTCACTAAATTCTCACTAAATTTGAATGCAATTTATGTAGTATTTCGGGAGATAATAACGTTTTAATGACGTCATGTCATGCCATTTTTGGTGGAAAAACAATAAATGTTGGAAAATCGTGCAAATAGAGTCTCAAAGCAAATTGCAAATAAGAAACGTCAAAAGAAAGGAAATTACATTTTCTTCCAAATGGCTGTCTCAGATTTGTGTTTTTTTGGGGGGTTTTTGACCCACATTTTTTTTTGCTCGGAAAAATGTCCACAAAATAAATTTGTGTGCATTAGAAAAGTGAATTTCTTAAGCTCGAATACTAAACTAATGTGACCGGCCCAAATCCGCGGAGGGAAAAATGGGGTTACCTTTTTCCACAAAAAGGTGCACCAAAAAATGGGGTACCTTTTTGCCCCCCCCCCCCCCCCAGTGGTTTTCCATTAAAATAGGCCCTGCATTGGGATCTTAGGGTATGAAACAAAATTATTGGGATAGGGGCTGATTTACAAGAACAAATCGGGTTAGACTTCCTTTAAACTTCTTGTGGTGTTAAAGTTTAATTCCAATCTGCCTATCACATATTTTAGTAAAACATGTTTTGGTGACAAAATAAAAACATTTTTGGTTATCTTTATTCTTTACCCAAGGTAGAAAGATCCCAATGCACTTCGGTGGAAATATGTCAGTCAACGAAAACGATATGGTAGCCAAAAGTGTTTACTTCCGGCGCAATATTTGGTGTTGCACCACTTACCACCATTAACTCATCCATCCGACGCGTGCTCCGGGAAGGGAGTTTCAGGCGAGATAACCTGAATTTTCGACAAATTTGGTACAGCCGTTAGAGCATCGCATCAAATACCCACATTGTGTAAAAGTGTTAACTTTGGGTCATCTCAGGTCAGGTCACCAGATCACGTCAAGTGACCTTACCTCCAAAAATGTTTGTGGTCGTGCCAAAGTCGCAGGGTTTGACCAATTTGAAACTCACAGAAGTTAATTAGGAAATACGTATCTACAATTCGTATATCTCAGATTGTATAACGGTGACCCAAAGTCAGGTCAATTCCGTGACCTGCCCATTATAGTCAATATGAAAATATGCAAATGCTTCCTTTTCAGAAAATATGCATTAGATAAGTCCAATTATTTCAGGGTCATGTTATTTTACCCCGTTATTGATGACCCAGGTGTAATGGTTGATCAGTGACCTTTGTGAGGTCAGCTGAGGTCATCTGAGGCCACCTCTTTTGCCAATAACTCTTGATATAATACAGATAGAGACCTGCGACCGACCCCACTGTTTGTTTTTCTCGTCGAAACGCATCTCCTCGTGTGCAGCTGGTAGCATGGCCTACTTGGGTCACCAAATGACCTTGACCTGAGGTCAAATTTCGGATTTGACCTAAACCGGTCACCATGTAGTCCGCCCCTGTAGCTCAGTTGGGAGAGCGCCGAACTTCTGATCTCACCCGGTAGTGGCAGCCCGGGTTCGAGTCGCTTCGGCGCTCGCTATTTGCCCCTGACTGGGATGGCCTGTGGCCGGTGGCAGTGGTCGCACTCAAGGTCAGGTGACGTCAGAGGGCGGGGCGGACCGTGTTCAGGTATGTCGGGCACGTAAAACTTTCGCTTCTAAATTCTGCCGGACGCCAGGAATTGCTTGATCGGGTGGTGGGGTCAGGGCCTACGCAACAAGCTATGCTTAGCGCGGGGCCTGACCTCGGAAATCCATCCATTAAAAAACATTCGGACTAAATTTATTATTTTAAAAAAATGTATGTATTGTGATGTATGTCAAACCATATGGTTTGAAGCGCCTGGACGAGCCAAACACGATGGCGTTAAAATTATTGTCCTATCTTCATCAGATAAAGAAAAGTTATTCGCAAAACGCATTTTGGAAGAAAATGTCATTTTGACATATAGTGACTTCTGGAGCCTGAACTATTGACCTTAGCTAAACTTTGAGAACACCCTAGCTATTGATTTTTTAACAACAGCTTTCGAATGATTTTTTCCGTTTCTTCCTAAGTAGCTATCATAGTTTCCGAGACATTTGTGGGTGTCTGAAGTCAAGTCTTAAACTTTACAAATTTGACCTTTGATGACCTCTGGTGACCTCAATTTTGAACTGAGCCAAAACATGACTGAATGACCCCTCCCTCCCCCCGGACGAAGTTGTCTCAGAGGCCACAGGGGCGCGGGTCAACACTGAAAGTGGTATTTCACTTGCAGAATTGAACACGGCATTGACTGGGGGGTCTTAGCCGAACGCCATTGACTGGGGGGGGGGGGGGGGCGTTAAACGCCCCCTGGTTATCTTCCGAATCAATGATCGCAGCGGGACGCGCAAGGTGGCAATCGAAAGCTCTCATTGAGATGAATCTAGCATACTCAAAAATATCAAAGTCAGGTCAAATGTCAGGTCACGGTCAGGTGAAGGGTCGAAATCGACGCATTTGATCTTATGGGCCATAATTTCCATCCAAAGCCTGCGATTGCGACCATGATCACCCAAAGTGCTGTCAAAGGTATGAAACACATCAAGCATGACCTGAAGTGAGATTATTGTCCAAGGTCAAGGGCAAGATCAGGTCACAAACGGTTACTATGCTTAAAATATCTACGAAAGTCATGCAACACATGTTTTATGAGTTATTTCCACGTGT
>JAXIVJ010018717.1:0-22255 GCA_036785665.1 Chirona hameri
GGGTCGTCACCCATACCGCACGCCTACCACATCCCCACATCCGGGGGAGGGGTCGTCACCCATACCGCACGCCTACCACATCTCCACGCCCAGGGGAGGGGAGGGGAGGGGAGGGGCCGTCACCCATACCGCACGCCTACCACATCCCCTAACACCCGGGGAGGGAAGGGGAGGGGTCGTCACCCATACCGCACACCTACCACATCCCTACACCCGGGGGAGGGGAGGGGAGGGGTCGTCACCCATACCGCACGCCTACCACATCCCCACACCCGGGGGAGGGGAGGGGTCGTCACCCATACCGCACGTCTGCCACATCCCCACACCCGGGGGAGGGGAGGGGTCGGCACCCATACCGCACGCCTACCACATCCCCACACCCGGGGAGGGGAGGGGAGAGGTCGTCACCCATACCGCACACCTACCACATCCCTACACCCGGGGAGGGAAGGGGAGGGGTCGTCACCCATACCGCACACCTACCACATCCCTACACCCGGGGGAGGGGAGGGGAGGGGTCGTCACCCATACCGCACGCCTACCACATCCCCACACCCGGGGGAGGGGAGGGGTTGTCACCCATACCGCACGCCTATCACATCCCCACACCCGGGGGAGGGGAGGGGCCGTCACCCATACCGCACGCCTACCACATCCCCACACCCGGGGGAGGGAGGGGAGGGTCTTCACCCATACTGCACGCCTACCACATCCCCCCACACCCGGGGGAGGGGAGGGAGGGGTCGTCACCCATACCGCACGCCTACCACATCCCCACACCCGGGGGAGGGGTCGTCACCCATACCGCACGCCTACCACATCTCCACGCCCAGTGGAGGGGAGGGGAGGGGAGGGGAGGGGTCGTCACCCATACCGCATGCCTACCACATCTCCACACCCGGGGGAGGGGAGGGGAGGGGTTGTCACCCATACCGAACGCCTACCACATCCCCACACCCGGGGCAGGGAGGGGTCGTCACCCATACCGCACGCCTACCACATCCCCACACCCGGGGGAGGGGTCGTCACCCATACCGCACGCCTACCACATCTCCACGCCCAGGGGAGGGGAGGGGGGGGGGGAGGGGCCGTCACCCATACCGCACGCCTACCACATCCCCTAACACCCGGGGAGGGAAGGGGAGGGGTCGTCACCCATACCGCACACCTACCACATCCCCACACCCGGGGAGGGGAGGGGTCGTCACCCATACCGCACGCCTACCACATCACCACACCCGGGGGAGGGGAGGGGAGGGGTCGTCACCCATACCGCACGCCTACCACATCCCCACACCCGGGGGAGGGGAGGGGCCGTCACCCATACCGCACGCCTACCACATCCCCACACCCGGGGAGGGGAGGGGTCGTCATCCAACCGCACGTCGTCTACCACATCTCCACACCCGGGGGAGGGGAGGGGAGGGGTCGTCACCCATACCGCACGCCTACCACATCCCCACACCCGGGGGAGGGGAGGGGTCGTCACCCATACCGCACGCCTACCACATCCCCACACCCGGGGGAGGGGAGGGGCCGTCACCCATACCGCACGCCTACCACATCCCCACACCCGGGGAGGGGAGGGGTCGTCATCCAACCGCACGTCGTCTACCACATCTCCACACCCGGGGGAGGGGAGGGGAGAGGTCGTCACCCATACCGCACGCCTACCACATCCCCACACCCGGGGGAGGGGAGGGGAGGGGTCGTCACCCACACCGCACACCTACCACATCCCTACACCCGGGGGAGGGGAGGGGAGGGGTCGTCACCCATACCGCACGCCTACCACATCCCCACACCCGGGGGAGGGAAGGGGAGGGGTCGTCACCCATACCGCACGCCTACCACATCCCCACACCCGGGGGAGGGGAGGGGAGGGGTCGTCACCCATACCGCACGCCTACCACATCCCCACACCCGGGGGAGGGGAGGGGAGAGGTCGTCACCCATACCGCACGCCTACCACATCCCCACACCCGGGGGAGGGGAGAGGTCTTCACCCATACCGCACGCCTACCACATCCCCACACCCGGGGGAGGAGAGGGGAGGGGTCGTCACCCATACCGCACGCCTACCACACCCCCACACCCGGGGGAGGGGAGGGGGCGTCACCCATACCGCACGCCTACCACATCCCCACACCCGGGGGAGGAAGGGGAGGGGTCGTCACCCATACCGCACGCCTACCACATCCCCACACCCGGGGGAGGGGAGGGGTCGTCACCCATACCGCACGCCTACCACATCCCCACACCCGGGGGAGGGGAGGGGGCGTCACCCATACCGCACGTCGTCTACCACATCTCCACACCCGGGGGAGGGGAGGGGAGGGGGCGTCACCCATACCGCACGCCACCTACCACATCCCTACACCCGGGGGAGGGGAGGGGAGAGGTCTTCACCCATACCGCACGCCTACCACATCCCCACACCCGGGGGAGGGGAGGGGTCGTCACACATACCGCACGCCTACCACATCACCACACCCGGGGGAGGGGAGGGGTCGTCACCCATACCGCACGCCTATTACATCTCTACACCCGGGGAAGGGAGGGGTCTTGACCCATACCGCACGTCGTCTACCACATCTCCACACCCGGGGGAGGGGAGGGGAGGGGTCGTCACCCATACCGCACGCCTACCACATCCCCACACCCGGGGGAGGGGAGGGGTCGTCACCCATACCGCACGTCGTCTACCACATCTCCACACCCGGGGGAGGGGAGGGGAGGGGTCGTCACCCATACCGCACGCCTACCACATCCCCACACCCGGGGGAGGGGAGGGGTCGTCACCCATACCGCACGCCTACCACATCCCCACACCCGGGGGAGGGGAGGGGAGAGGTTGTCACCCATACCGCACGCCTACCACATCCCCACACCCGGGGGAGGGGAGGGGTCGTCACCCATACCGCACGCCTACCACATCCCCACACCCGGGGGAGGGGAGGGGAGGGGTCGTCACCCACACCGCACACCTACCACATCCCTACACCCGGGGGAGGGGAGGGGAGGGGTCGTCACCCATACCGCACGCCTACCACATCCCCACACCCGGGGGAGGGAAGGGGAGGGGTCGTCACCCATACCGCACGCCTACCACATCCCCACACCCGGGGGAGGGGAGGGGAGGGGTCGTCACCCATACCGCACGCCTACCACATCCCCACACCCGGGGGAGGGGAGGGGAGAGGTCGTCACCCATACCGCACGCCTACCACATCCCCACACCCGGGGGAGGGGAGAGGTCTTCACCCATACCGCACGCCTACCACATCCCCACACCCGGGGGAGGAGAGGGGAGGGGTCGTCACCCATACCGCACGCCTACCACACCCCCACACCCGGGGGAGGGGAGGGGGCGTCACCCATACCGCACGCCTACCACATCCCCACACCCGGGGGAGGAAGGGGAGGGGTCGTCACCCATACCGCACGCCTACCACATCCCCACACCCGGGGGAGGGGAGGGGTCGTCACCCATACCGCACGCCTACCACATCCCCACACCCGGGGGAGGGGAGGGGGCGTCACCCATACCGCACGTCGTCTACCACATCTCCACACCCGGGGGAGGGGAGGGGAGGGGGCGTCACCCATACCGCACGCCACCTACCACATCCCTACACCCGGGGGAGGGGAGGGGAGAGGTCTTCACCCATACCGCACGCCTACCACATCCCCACACCCGGGGGAGGGGAGGGGTCGTCACCCATACCGCACGTCGTCTACCACATCCCCACACCCGGGGGAGGGGAGGGGAGGGGTCGTCACCCATACCGCACGCCTATTACATCTCTACACCCGGGGAAGGGAGGGGTCTTGACCCATACCGCACGTCGTCTACCACATCTCCACACCCGGGGGAGGGGAGGGGAGGGGTCGTCACCCATACCGCACGCCTACCACATCCCCACACCCGGGGGAGGGGAGAGGTCTTCACCCATACCGCACGCCTACCACATCCCCACACCCGGGGGAGGAGAGGGGAGGGGTCGTCACCCATACCGCACGCCTACCACACCCCCACACCCGGGGGAGGGGAGGGGGCGTCACCCATACCGCACGCCTACCACATCCCCACACCCGGGGGAGGAAGGGGAGGGGTCGTCACCCATACCGCACGCCTACCACATCCCCACACCCGGGGGAGGGGAGGGGTCGTCACCCATACCGCACGCCTACCACATCCCCACACCCGGGGGAGGGGAGGGGGCGTCACCCATACCGCACGTCGTCTACCACATCTCCACACCCGGGGGAGGGGAGGGGAGGGGGCGTCACCCATACCGCACGCCACCTACCACATCCCTACACCCGGGGGAGGGGAGGGGAGAGGTCTTCACCCATACCGCACGCCTACCACATCCCCACACCCGGGGGAGGGGAGGGGTCGTCACCCATACCGCACGCCTACCACATCCCCACACCCGGGGGAGGGGAGGGGTCGTCACCCATACCGCACGCCTATTACATCTCTACACCCGGGGAAGGGAGGGGTCTTGACCCATACCGCACGTCGTCTACCACATCTCCACACCCGGGGGAGGGGAGGGGAGGGGTCGTCACCCATACCGCACGCCTACCACATCCCCACACCCGGGGGAGGGGAGGGGTCGTCACCCATACCGCACGTCGTCTACCACATCTCCACACCCGGGGGAGGGGAGGGGAGGGGTCGTCACCCATACCGCACGCCTACCACATCCCCACACCCGGGGGAGGGGAGGGGTCGTCACCCATACCGCACGCCTACCACATCCCCACACCCGGGGGAGGGGAGGGGAGAGGTCGTCACCCATACCGCACGCCTACCACATCACCACACCCGGGGGAGGGGAGGGGTCGGCACCCATACCGCACGCCTACCACATCCCCACACCCGGGGGAGGGGAGGGGAGAGGTCGTCACCCATACCGCACGCCTACCACATCCCCACACCCGGGGGAGGGGAGGGGTCGTCACCCATACCGCACGCCTACCACATCCCCACACCCGGGGGAGGGGAGGGGTCGTCACCCATACCGCACGCCTACCACATCCCCACACCCGGGGGAGGGGAGGGTTCGTCACCCATACCGCACGCCTACCACATTCCCACACCCGGGGGAGGGGAGGGGTCGTCACCCATACCGCACGCCTACCACATTCCCACACCCGGGGGAGGGGAGGGGTCGTCACCCATACCGGGTCCCCGACTCTGAGGCATACGGGGAGGCCGTCAGGAAATGGTGACACAAAATGTGACGACAGTCACCGGGTGGGTGGTGCTGGTGACACAGGGGCTGACCAGCCGTTTAATCTAGATGAAGTTTTGACTTGACTTGCTATTACAATACATGACGTTTCGGAAGTATGTAAGATTCCATATCTTGTGATGATAACTAATAGTCTTAGGCCCTTTCGCCCTTCGCCTTCATCAGTCGATGCAGGAGCTGCGCCACGCCTTTGAAATGGGGAGGACGGGATCCAGGGAAGCCAAGTGGTCACCACCGGCAGCGGTGGATCTATATTTCGAGTTTTCGGGAGTATTTCGCTCAAGGGCGCCGTCAGCTAAAAGTTGCTGAGCGGGCTGAGGAGGTAAACAATAATAAGAACAACTGAACATGGATTCCTAGCAATCTTGTTGGTCAGGACAAATTGGGGGACAATCCCTGCTGGATCAAAGATGGGGTGACATGTGCCACGTCTCCCCGTGGCGGAGCCCCCGAGTTGATGCCAGAAATTGGAAATGGCATAGTGCGGGAAATCATCCATCACAGTGTGTTATGCTAGAAATATACTGTCTTGCCCCCGTATGTGATGTGATGTGATGTGATCTCTTCCGCCGCCTGTATGTGCCTCTCCCAACACAACTCTAACATCACTACTGCACTACATATATGCTGAAGTGTTCCGGATCAGACTGGCTATATGTGCCTCTCCCAACACAACTCTAACATCACTACTGCACTACATATATACTGAAGTGCTCCGGATCAGACTGGCTATATGTGCCTCTCCCAACACAACTCTAACATCACTACTGCACTACATATATACTGAAGTGTTCCGGATCAGACTGGCTATATGTGCCTCTCCCAACACAACTCTAACATCACTACTGCACTACATATATACTGAAGTGTTCCGGATCAGACTGGCTATATGTGCCTCTCCCAACACAACTCTAACATCACTACTGCACTACATATATACTGAAGTGTTCCGGATCAGACTGGCTATATGTGCCTCTCCCAACACAACTCTAACATCACTACTGCACTACATATATACTGAAGTGTTCCGGATCAGACTGGCTATATGTGCCTCTCCCAACACAACTCTAACATCACTACTGCACTACATATATACTGAAGTGTTCCGGATCAGACTGGCTATATGTGCCTCTCCCAACACAACTCTAACATCACTACTGCACTACATATATACTGAAGTGTTCCGGATCAGACTGGCTATATGTGCTTCTCCCAACACAACTCTAACATCACTACTGCACTACATATATACTGAAGTGTTCCGGATCAGACTGGCTATATGTGCCTCTCCCAACACAACTCTAACATCACCACTGCACTACATATATACTGAAGTGTTCCGGATCAGACTGGCTATATGTGCCTCTCCCAACACAACTCTAACATCACTACTGCACTACATATATACTGAAGTGTTCCGGATCAGACTGGCTATATGTGCCTCTCCCAACACAACTCTAACATCACTACTGCACTACATATATGCTGAAGTGTTCCGGATCAGACTGGCTATATGTGCCTCTCCCAACACAACTCTAACATCACTACTGCACTACATATATACTGAAGTGTTCCGGATCAGACTGGCTATATGTGCCTCTCCCAACACAACTCTAACATCACCACTGCACTACATATATACTGAAGTGTTCCGGATCAGACTGGCTATATGTGCCTCTCCCAACACAACTCTAACATCACTACTGCACTACATATATACTGAAGTGTTCCGGATCAGACTGGCTATATGTGCCTCTCCCAACACAACTCTAACATCACTACTGCACTACATATATACTGAAGTGTTCCGGATCAGACTGGCTATATGTGCCTCTCCCAACACAACTCTAACATCACTACTGCACTACATATATACTGAAGTGTTCCGGATCAGACTGGCTATATGTGCCTCTCCCAACACAACTCTAACATCACTACTGCACTACATATATACTGAAGTGTTCCGGATCAGACTGGCTATATGTGCCTCTCCCAACACAACTCTAACATCACCACTGCACTATATATATATACTGAAGTGTTCCGGATCAGACTGGCTATATGTGCCTCTCCCAACACAACTCTAACATCACCACTGCACTACATATATACTGAAGTGCTCCGGATCAGACTGGCTATATGTGCCTCTCCCAACACAACTCTAACATCACTACTGCACTACATATATGCTGAAGTGTTCCGGATCAGACTGGCTATATGTGCCTCTCCCAACACAACTCTAATATCACTACTGCACTACATATATACTGAAGTGCTCCGGATCAGACTGCAACACGCGGCGATTTTTGCCCCCGCCTCCAGCTATAGCATATGAAATGTATAACAAGCTCGAGCGCTGTTGAACCTCAGTAACTGGAACGCCTTCCCATCTGTGACTGGAAGTGGGCAGGTGTTCAGCGTTCTGCTGCAACGCAAGATGTATTATTATCATTAGCAAGATTTGGCTACCGTTATGGTATTAAAATGTTGTTATCTAAATTTAAGAATTCAATAAAATTATTCCCTAATTCAAAGTTGGAAGTTTTGGCAAATTAATGATCAGTATTTTCCCTCCACTATTGGAAAGCGCAACATCTGGCGCTTTTGCATCAATCTGTTCAACGTTGTTGAATGGGCACTTGTAAACAAATCGCCGACACTAAATAGGTCGCCGTAGTTTAGCTTGGCACTGGTCGGCCGGTGCCAAGCTAAACTGCCAATGTCAGTGCACCTTTTTCAAATGATTGCTGATTGTTCATAACATTTTTGGCACATATTCGCAAAAGATAGAGTGCAGGAAACATATTGCATACCTTCATGATAAATAACAATGCGTAGGGAGGCTAATTTACTGAATTCGTTACCGAGTACTTGCTGAGTACCAACCGATATAAGCGTGGATCGCTTATCGGCAGGAAACTGCCAATATCTTTCGGTAGGAATGTTTATATGCAAAATGTGATAAATTTACATCATATTTTGGCCTCGTCTATCGATTCCAGGTGCTAACTCCATTTTGTTTTTGTGGAAGAAGGTGATTATATCCCTTTAACACATAAGCCGCGATTGAAACACTTGATTGTAATAGCTGCTCTATTAGCATTTTTAGAAATTAAAGTCTTTCCAAAACAAGATGGACGAGCAGGCCCCGGCAGATGATATTTGTTCACAAATGATGTAGCTACACAATTCATCGGCGATAATTAGCTGTCACAGTGTCCAGCATTCCACACCTGTCACAGTGTCCAGCATTCCACACCTGTCACAGTGTCCAGCATTCCACACATGTCACAGGGTCCAGCATTCCACACATGTCACAGGGTCCAGCATTCCACATGTCACAGGGTCCAGCATTTCACACCTGTCACAGGGTCCAGCATTCCACACCTGTCACAGTGTCCAGCATTCCACACCTGTCACAGGGTCCAGCATTCCACCTGTCACATGGTCCAGCATTCCACACCTGTCACAGGGTCCAGCATTCCACCTGTCACATGGTCCAGCATTCCACACCTGTCACAGGGTCCAGCATTCCACCTGTCACATGGTCCAGCATTCCACACCTGTCACAGGGTCCAGCATTCCACACCTGTCACAGTGTCCAGCATTCCACACCTGTCACAGGGTCCAGCATTCCACCTGTCACATGGTCCAGCATTCCACACCTGTCACAGGGTCCAGCATTCCACCTGTCACATGGTCCAGCATTCCACACCTGTCACAGGGTCCAGCATTCCACCTGTCACATGGTCCAGCATTCCACACCTGTCACAGGGTCCAGCATTCCACACCTGTCACAGTGTCCAGCATTCCACACCTGTCACAGGGTCCAGCATTCCACACCTGTCACAGGGTCCAGAATTCCACACCTGTCACAGGGTCCAGCATTCCACACCTGTCACAGGGTCCAGCATTCCACCTGTCGCAGGGTCTAGCATTCCACCTGTCACAGGGTCCAGCATTCCACCTGTCACAGGGTCCAGCATTCCACCTGTCACAGGGTCCAGCATTCCACATGTCACAGGGTCCAGCATTCCACCTGTCGCAGGGTCTAGCATTCCACCTGTCACAGGGTCCAGCATTCCACCTGTCGCAGGGTCTAGCATTCCACCTGTCACAGGGTCCAGCATTCCACCTGTCACAGGGTCCAGCATTCCACCTGTCACAGGGTCCAGCATTCCACATGTCACAGGGTCCAGCATTCCACACCTGTCACAGGGTCCAGCATTCCACCTGTCACAGGGTCCAGCATTCCACATGTCACAGGGTCCAGCATTCCACCTGTCACAGGGTCCAGCATTCCACCTGTCACAGGGTCCAGCATTCCACATGTCACAGGGTCCAGCATTTCACACCTGTCACAGGGTCCAGCATTCCACACCTGTCACAGGGTCCAGCATTCCACACCTGTCACAGGGTCCAGCATTCCACCTGTCACAGGGTCCAGCATTCCACATGTCACAGGGTCCAGCATTCCACCTGTCACAGGGTCCAGCATTCCACATGTCACAGGGTCCAGCATTTCACACCTGTCACAGGGTCCAGCATTCCACACCTGTCACAGGGTCCAGCATTCCACACCTGTCACAGGGTCCAGCATTCCACCTGTCACAGGGTCCAGCATTCCACATGTCACAGGGTCCAGCATTCCACCTGTCACAGGGTCCAGCATTCCACCTGTCACAGGGTCCAGCATTCCACATGTCACAGGGTCCAGCATTTCACACCTGTCACAGGGTCCAGCATTCCACACCTGTCACAGGGTCCAGCATTCCACCTGTCACAGGGTCCAGCATTCCACCTGTCACAGGGTCCAGCATTCCACATGTCACAGGGTCCAGCATTCCACACCTGTCACAGGGTCCAGCATTCCACACCTGTCACAGGGTCCAGCATTCCACATGTCACAGGGTCCAGCATTTCACACCTGTCACAGGGTCCAGCATTCCACACCTGTCACAGGGTCCAGCATTCCACACCTGTCACAGGGTCCAGCATTCCACATGTCACAGGGTCCAGCATTTCACACCTGTCACAGGGTCCAGCATTCCACACCAGTCACAGTGTCCAGCATTCCACACCTGTCACAGGGTCCAGCATTCCACCTGTCACATGGTCCAGCATTCCACACCTGTCACAGGGTCCAGCATTCCACCTGTCACATGGTCCAGCATTCCACACCTGTCACAGGGTCCAGCATTCCACCTGTCACATGGTCCAGCATTCCACACCTGTCACAGGGTCCAGCATTCCACACCTGTCACAGTGTCCAGCATTCCACACCTGTCACAGGGTCCAGCATTCCACCTGTCACATGGTCCAGCATTCCACACCTGTCACAGGGTCCAGCATTCCACCTGTCACATGGTCCAGCATTCCACACCTGTCACAGGGTCCAGCATTCCACACCTGTCACAGTGTCCAGCATTCCACACCTGTCACAGGGTCCAGCATTCCACACCTGTCACAGGGTCCAGCATTCCACACCTGTCACAGGGTCCAGCATTCCACACCTGTCACAGGGTCCAGCATTCCACCTGTCGCAGGGTCTAGCATTCCACCTGTCACAGGGTCCAGCATTCCACCTGTCACAGGGTCCAGCATTCCACCTGTCACAGGGTCCAGCATTCCACATGTCACAGGGTCCAGCATTTCACACCTGTCACAGGGTCCAGCATTCCACACCTGTCACAGTGTCCAGCATTCCACACCTGTCACAGGGTCCAGCATTCCACCTGTCACATGGTCCAGCATTCCACACCTGTCACAGGGTCCAGCATTCCACCTGTCACATGGTCCAGCATTCCACACCTGTCACAGGGTCCAGCATTCCACCTGTCACATGGTCCAGCATTCCACACCTGTCACAGGGTCCAGCATTCCACACCTGTCACAGTGTCCAGCATTCCACACCTGTCACAGGGTCCAGCATTCCACCTGTCACATGGTCCAGCATTCCACACCTGTCACAGGGTCCAGCATTCCACCTGTCACATGGTCCAGCATTCCACACCTGTCACAGGGTCCAGCATTCCACCTGTCACATGGTCCAGCATTCCACACCTGTCACAGGGTCCAGCATTCCACACCTGTCACAGTGTCCAGCATTCCACACCTGTCACAGGGTCCAGCATTCCACACCTGTCACAGGGTCCAGCATTCCACACCTGTCACAGGGTCCAGCATTCCACACCTGTCACAGGGTCCAGCATTCCACCTGTCGCAGGGTCTAGCATTCCACCTGTCACAGGGTCCAGCATTCCACCTGTCACAGGGTCCAGCATTCCACCTGTCACAGGGTCCAGCATTCCACATGTCACAGGGTCCAGCATTCCACCTGTCGCAGGGTCTAGCATTCCACCTGTCACAGGGTCCAGCATTCCACCTGTCGCAGGGTCTAGCATTCCACCTGTCACAGGGTCCAGCATTCCACCTGTCACAGGGTCCAGCATTCCACCTGTCACAGGGTCCAGCATTCCACATGTCACAGGGTCCAGCATTCCACACCTGTCACAGGGTCCAGCATTCCACCTGTCACAGGGTCCAGCATTCCACATGTCACAGGGTCCAGCATTCCACCTGTCACAGGGTCCAGCATTCCACCTGTCACAGGGTCCAGCATTCCACATGTCACAGGGTCCAGCATTTCACACCTGTCACAGGGTCCAGCATTCCACACCTGTCACAGGGTCCAGCATTCCACACCTGTCACAGGGTCCAGCATTCCACCTGTCACAGGGTCCAGCATTCCACATGTCACAGGGTCCAGCATTCCACCTGTCACAGGGTCCAGCATTCCACATGTCACAGGGTCCAGCATTTCACACCTGTCACAGGGTCCAGCATTCCACACCTGTCACAGGGTCCAGCATTCCACACCTGTCACAGGGTCCAGCATTCCACCTGTCACAGGGTCCAGCATTCCACATGTCACAGGGTCCAGCATTCCACCTGTCACAGGGTCCAGCATTCCACCTGTCACAGGGTCCAGCATTCCACATGTCACAGGGTCCAGCATTTCACACCTGTCACAGGGTCCAGCATTCCACACCTGTCACAGGGTCCAGCATTCCACCTGTCACAGGGTCCAGCATTCCACCTGTCACAGGGTCCAGCATTCCACATGTCACAGGGTCCAGCATTCCACACCTGTCACAGGGTCCAGCATTCCACACCTGTCACAGGGTCCAGCATTCCACATGTCACAGGGTCCAGCATTTCACACCTGTCACAGGGTCCAGCATTCCACACCTGTCACAGGGTCCAGCATTCCACACCTGTCACAGGGTCCAGCATTCCACATGTCACAGGGTCCAGCATTTCACACCTGTCACAGGGTCCAGCATTCCACACCAGTCACAGTGTCCAGCATTCCACACCTGTCACAGGGTCCAGCATTCCACCTGTCACATGGTCCAGCATTCCACACCTGTCACAGGGTCCAGCATTCCACCTGTCACATGGTCCAGCATTCCACACCTGTCACAGGGTCCAGCATTCCACCTGTCACATGGTCCAGCATTCCACACCTGTCACAGGGTCCAGCATTCCACACCTGTCACAGTGTCCAGCATTCCACACCTGTCACAGGGTCCAGCATTCCACCTGTCACATGGTCCAGCATTCCACACCTGTCACAGGGTCCAGCATTCCACCTGTCACATGGTCCAGCATTCCACACCTGTCACAGGGTCCAGCATTCCACCTGTCACATGGTCCAGCATTCCACACCTGTCACAGGGTCCAGCATTCCACACCTGTCACAGTGTCCAGCATTCCACACCTGTCACAGGGTCCAGCATTCCACACCTGTCACAGGGTCCAGCATTCCACACCTGTCACAGGGTCCAGCATTCCACACCTGTCACAGGGTCCAGCATTCCACCTGTCGCAGGGTCTAGCATTCCACCTGTCACAGGGTCCAGCATTCCACCTGTCACAGGGTCCAGCATTCCACCTGTCACAGGGTCCAGCATTCCACATGTCACAGGGTCCAGCATTCCACCTGTCGCAGGGTCTAGCATTCCACCTGTCACAGGGTCCAGCATTCCACCTGTCGCAGGGTCTAGCATTCCACCTGTCACAGGGTCCAGCATTCCACCTGTCACAGGGTCCAGCATTCCACCTGTCACAGGGTCCAGCATTCCACATGTCACAGGGTCCAGCATTCCACACCTGGCACAGGGTCCAGCATTCCACACCTGTCACAGGGTCCAGCATTCCACCTGTCACAGGGTCCAGCATTCCACATGTCACAGGGTCCAGCATTCCACCTGTCACAGGGTCCAGCATTCCACATGTCACAGGGTCCAGCATTTCACACCTGTCACAGGGTCCAGCATTCCACACCTGTCACAGGGTCCAGCATTCCACACCTGTCACAGGGTCCAGCATTCCACCTGTCACAGGGTCCAGCATTCCACATGTCACAGGGTCCAGCATTCCACCTGTCACAGGGTCCAGCATTCCACCTGTCACAGGGTCCAGCATTTCACACCTGTCACAGGGTCCAGCATTCCACACCTGTCACAGGGTCCAGCATTCCACACCTGTCACAGGGTCCAGCATTCCACCTGTCACAGGGTCCAGCATTCCACCTGTCACAGGGTCCAGCATTCCACATGTCACAGGGTCCAGCATTCCACACCTGTCACAGGGTCCAGCATTCCACATGTCACAGGGTCCAGCATTTCACACCTGTCACAGGGTCCAGCATTTCACACCTGTCACAGGGTCCAGCATTCCACACCTGTCACAGTGTCCAGCATTCCACACCTGTCACAGGGTCCAGCATTCCACATGTCACAGGGTCCAGCATTTCACACCTGTCACAGGGTCCAGCATTCCACACCAGTCACAGTGTCCAGCATTCCACACCTGTCACAGGGTCCAGCATTCCACCTGTCACATGGTCCAGCATTCCACACCTGTCACAGGGTCCAGCATTCCACCTGTCACATGGTCCAGCATTCCACACCTGTCACAGGGTCCAGCATTCCACCTGTCACATGGTCCAGCATTCCACACCTGTCACAGGGTCCAGCATTCCACACCTGTCACAGTGTCCAGCATTCCACACCTGTCACAGGGTCCAGCATTCCACCTGTCACATGGTCCAGCATTCCACACCTGTCACAGGGTCCAGCATTCCACCTGTCACATGGTCCAGCATTCCACACCTGTCACAGGGTCCAGCATTCCACCTGTCACATGGTCCAGCATTCCACACCTGTCACAGGGTCCAGCATTCCACACCTGTCACAGTGTCCAGCATTCCACACCTGTCACAGGGTCCAGCATTCCACACCTGTCACAGGGTCCAGCATTCCACACCTGTCACAGGGTCCAGCATTCCACACCTGTCACAGGGTCCAGCATTCCACCTGTTGCAGGGTCTAGCATTCCACCTGTCACAGGGTCCAGCATTCCACCTGTCACAGGGTCCAGCATTCCACCTGTCACAGGGTCCAGCATTCCACATGTCACAGGGTCCAGCATTCCACCTGTCGCAGGGTCTAGCATTCCACCTGTCACAGGGTCCAGCATTCCACCTGTCGCAGGGTCTAGCATTCCACCTGTCACAGGGTCCAGCATTCCACCTGTCACAGGGTCCAGCATTCCACCTGTCACAGGGTACAGCATTCCACATGTCACAGGGTCCAGCATTCCACACCTGTCACAGGGTCCAGCATTCCACCTGTCACAGGGTCCAGCATTCCACATGTCACAGGGTCCAGCATTCCACCTGTCACAGGGTCCAGCATTCCACCTGTCACAGGGTCCAGCATTCCACATGTCACAGGGTCCAGCATTTCACACCTGTCACAGGGTCCAGCATTCCACACCTGTCACAGGGTCCAGCATTCCACACCTGTCACAGGGTCCAGCATTCCACCTGTCACAGGGTCCAGCATTCCACATGTCACAGGGTCCAGCATTCCACCTG
The DNA here is from genome assembly GCA_036785665.1 of Chirona hameri. Taxonomy (NCBI): domain Eukaryota; kingdom Metazoa; phylum Arthropoda; class Thecostraca; order Balanomorpha; family Balanidae; genus Chirona; species Chirona hameri. Next base: position 15,214 of record JAXIVJ010018717.1, read on the forward strand.
TCACAGGGTCCAGCATTCCACATGTCACAGGGTCCAGCATTTCACACCTGTCACAGGGTCCAGCATTCCACACCTGTCACAGGGTCCAGCATTCCACACCTGTCACAGGGTCCAGCATTCCACCTGTCACAGGGTCCAGCATTCCACATGTCACAGGGTCCAGCATTCCACCTGTCACAGGGTCCAGCATTCCACCTGTCACAGGGTCCAGCATTCCACATGTCACAGGGTCCAGCATTTCACACCTGTCACAGGGTCCAGCATTCCACACCTGTCACAGGGTCCAGCATTCCACCTGTCACAGGGTCCAGCATTCCACCTGTCACAGGGTCCAGCATTCCACATGTCACAGGGTCCAGCATTCCACACCTGTCACAGGGTCCAGCATTCCACCTGTCGCAGGGTCCAGCATTCCACACCTGTCACAGGGTCCAGCATTCCACCTGTCACAGGGTCCAGCATTCCACCTGTCACAGGGTCCAGCATTCCACACCTGTCACAGGGTCCAGCATTCCACCTGTCACAGGGTCCAGCATTCCACCTGTCACAGGGTCCAGCATTCCACCTGTCACAGGGTCCAGCATTCCACCTGTCACAGGGTCCAGCATTCCACATGTCACAGGGTCCAGCATTCCACCTGTCACAGGGTCCAGCATTCCACCTGTCACAGGGTCCAGCATTCCACCTGTCACAGGGTCCAGCATTCCACCTGTCACAGGGTCCAGCATTCCACATGTCACAGGGTCCAGCATACCACATGTCACAGGGTCCAGCATTCCACCTGTCACAGGGTCCAGCATTCCACATGTCACAGGGTCCAGCATTCCACCTGTCACAGGGTCCAGCATTCCACCTGTCACAGGGTCCAGCATTCCACACCTGTCACAGGGTCCAGCATTTCACACCTGTCACAGGGTCCAGCATTCCACATGTCACAGGGTCCAGCATTCCACCTGTCACAGGGTCCAGCATTCCACATGTCACAGGGTCCAGCATTCCACCTGTCACAGGGTCCAGCATTCCACCTGTCACAGGGTCCAGCATTCCACACCTGTCACAGGGTCCAGCATTCCACACCTGTCACAGGGTCCAGCATTCCACCTGTCACAGGGTCCAGCATTCCACCTGTCGCAGGGTCCAGCATTCCACCTGTCACAGGGTCCAGCATTCCACATGTCACAGGGTCCAGCATTCCACCTGTCACAGGGTCCAGCATTCCACATGTCACAGGGTCCAGCATTCCACCTGTCGCAGGGTCTAGCATTCCACCTGTCACAGGGTCCAGCATTCCACATGTCACAGGGTCCAGCATTCCACCTGGCACAGGGTCCAGCATTCCACATGTCACAGGGTCCAGCATACCACCTATCACAGGGTCCAGCATTCCACCTGTCACAGGGTCCAGCATTCCACATGTCACAGGGTCCAGCATTCCACCTGCCACAGGGTCCAGCATTCCACCTGTCACAGGGTACAGCATTCCACACCTGTCACATGGTCCAGCATTCCACACCTGTCACAAGGTCCAGCATTCCACACCTGTCACAGGGTCCAGCATTCCACACATGTCACAGGGCCCAGCATTTCACACCTGTTACAGTGTCCAGCATTCCACACCTGTCACAGGATCCAGCATTCCACCTATCACAGGATCCAGCATTCCACACCTGTCACAGGGTCCAGCATTCCACCTGTCACAGGGTACAGCATTCCACCTGTCACAGGGTCCAGCATTCCACACCTGTCACAGGGTCCAGCATTCCACACCTGTTACAGGGTCCAGCATTCCACACCTGTCACAGGGTCCAGCATTCCACACCTGTCACAGGGTCCAGCATTCTACCTGTCACAGGGTCCAGCATTCCACACCTGTCACAGGGTCCAGTATTCCACCTGACTCAGAGGTGGAGAATTGTCAAAATGCCAGGGGGTGCTTTTCACCGGCGGCTCTCAAATCCAAGTTGTAGCGAGAGGACGAGGAGAGGTGGCGGCCGTTATGGCCGCTTAAACGCGACGGACCGTAAAATAAAAGGAAGCAAGCGGCACGAAAATGGATGCAAACATCAGTGACAAGATGCATCGAAAACCCAATATGGAGTTTCATGTCATGGTCGCTGGAAGCGAGTTTTGTTTGCACTACGGCTGCCCCCCCCCCCAAAAAAAACGCTTCGAGTCACATCAAGAATCGTAATGTATGTTAACTTGTAAATGATGGGAAGAGAACACAAAGTCACGGTGCGAACATGTAAACCTTCAAGTCACATAATATCGGCACCGAAATGACGAAGTCGTCAATGCTGACCTGACCGTGTGAACTTTTTTTTCCCTTCTTTTCATTTATTTATTCAATGTATCTCGATATTTCGAACAACCACATACAAGCAACGCAACGCAGAAAAAGCTTCGGATATCACAGCGGCGACGGGTGGACATGCCGCAGCGAGAGGTGTGCGCTGGCGGATCCAGGGGCGGGGGGGGGGGGTTGCGGGGGAAAAATCCCCCCAAGCTCGACAGGGGCGGCAATAGAAATTATCCCCCAAAAAAATCGCTGAAACTGGCGATGAAAATGGGTACTGCCTGCAAAAAAAAAACTTGTCGCGAAAGAAAGAAATGTTGTTTTTGCCTCGTTCGTGTTTGCTCTATTTGGTAGCATTTTGGTAACAGTAGGGTTAGGGAAAGTGGCGCGTCTGACGCTATTTTAGAGTGATTCACAACCAACGTAAGTTATAATTTTACACGCAGCGTCGCAGCCTTTGGTCTCCTGCTGCCTGCTGGGTGGCAGAGGAGCGCGGGAATGCATTTCCTTACATAGGTACCTATGTTGTGTGGAATACGTCTACTAGTATTAAGTAGGGTAATTAGGTTCAGTTAAAAAAGCCTAATGGTCTTCTTTTTGTAGATGTTGTATTCCACGACAAATCGACAAAAACAAAGTGCAAAATGGCACCGTCATGTCACCGATTATGGCCAAAATTGGTATATGGGGTAGCCTGGGGCGCTTAAGTGAGTTGTGAAAGTTGTATTGCAATGCAAGCAGTGGTTCAGGAGATATCGCCTCGGACATTTTTATAAGGTCACGGTGCAGGTCAATCTTTGTCGGCCCATATGGTGGGGAATTTATGAAGCAATATAAAAAATGTATTATGTCATTATAATGGCAATGAGCTGTTTTATAACATGGTGATGTTTTTTTTCTCTCGAAAATTTCACAATTTAGTACGTTTTCGAAATTGTACAACTTTTTGGATACCTTATCTCAAACGTGTTTCTATTTTTTGGCTATGCTATTCTTACGTGTAAGGACGTGATTAAGTGAGAGAAAAAAAATGAAATTGAGGAATATTTGCTTCCAAATATCACACATTTTGTCATTTTACTTGCTATTTTATATTTTAAAAAATATGTTATTCGCTAATAACTTTTGACTGAATAAAACTAGATTGGTACGATAGACGTCATTTTGCTGTTCTCATCAAGACGAATTGAATGCTCTGCAGCATGATCTCTGCCTGACATTTTATGACCTTGACCTTAAATTTCAAAGTTAGTATTTGTTTTTGAAATTTTGAATCTTTTTTGAATACCCAAGCCAAATGTATTTCCTATTTTGACTGTATTATTGTTAAGTGTAAATAAGTGTCGTTCAAACAGAAAAAAAAATGATGGTTATTTGTCTTCAAATATGCTAAATTTTGTAATTTCTTGTGTTCTTTTTGTGTAAGATATCAGGTATTCTCCAATAACTTTTGACTGAATAAAGATAAAAAGGTAAAATGGACACCATTTTGTTATTTTCGTTAAGACGCGTTGAATGATATGTAGTATGACCTCTTTCTAACATTTGGTAACCTTCACCTAAGGTCAATGTCAAGGTTCAAGGTTAGGTTTCCAATTGTGGCCGCATTTGTGGCGATGTTATATATCTTAAAACTTGTCTTGTTGCGAGGAATTCGATTGTGCTTAAATAACGCTTGATTGTCAATGGCAACATTTAAATTAATTTTAATTTTAATGTCGAATAGTAACTTCATAACTTCCTTCTCGGTGTAAAGAAAGCCCGAAAATGTATCAGTTTGCTTTTATAATCATCAACGATCGCGCAATTATTTTAATACCAATGAATTCCTATCTTCAAGACAAGTTCAAAGATATATAACATTGCCGTGTAGGTCAAATTTGGAAAGGTGACTTTGCTCCGTGACTTTGACCTTAGGTCAAGGTCATCAAATGTCATACAGAAGTCATGCTGCACATCTATCAACGTGTCTTGATGATACCAACACAATGACGTTTACCGTGCCCTTCTTACTTTATTCAGTCAAAAGGTATTAGCGAATAACTAATTTATATATAAAATAGCATATAAAATGGCAAAATTGTATATATTTGGAGGCAAATATCCATCAATTTTATGTTTGCACTTAATTGACACGTCCTAGGTCACCTAGGTCATTACACGTAATAATAGCATGGCGAACAAAAATAACCAAAGTCCGCAAAGGGAAAAATGGGGGGGGGGGGCACCTTTTAGGTCATATGGAGGCCCCTGGGGCCCGGAAGGCCCCCAGTGAAATTAGCCCCCCCCCCCCATATTGGGAGGCTGGATCTGCCAGTGGAGGCGTGGCGCCTATATGCGCGGAGGTGCGGGAGGCCTGCCCCAGTCCACCGGCCCGGGGCGCGAATCGCACTATCAGCAAAACGGCGATTCTTAAGCGCCGGCTACGGTGCCGGGTCGGGCAATACGCGCCCCGGGCCGGGCGACCGCCCACACAAACATGCTGATGGACGGTAAGACTGACCGTGTGAACTGACCTGACCCTACCTGACCGTGCAAAACCACCTATTTACACACGGACAGACACACATACACACACTTTTACACCACTCAGTCTTACTTCGCCGAAGTAAGACTGAGCAGCCGTTAGTTAAACGGACCTGTTTATTTGAGGGGGTGCTTTTACAGTGCACTTTTGGTGCACTTTTTAGCTCAGGGGGTGCTTGAGCACCCCAAAACCCCTAATTCTCCACCCCTGCCACCTGCCATAGGGTCCATCATTCCACCTACCACCACAAGTCTCCAGTGGTGTCGATTTTTTAAAACGATTGGGTGGGGGGGGGGGCGAACAGGGACAGATCTAAGGGGAGGGTCATGGCTTTACACATTACACAAAAACAATATAGGCAACTTGTACAAAGGAGAGTATTTTTAATCAATTCATAATGCAAAAACAGACGAAATCTCATGAGTTTTGGACTTCTGTCGGACGGCCCCTCAAACCAACGTTTTTTGGCCGGTCTGCATCCTCCAGAAGGTCCGAGGTCTTACTTGAAACCCTTACTTAGTAAAATTACAATGCTAACCTTACTAGGGGGGAGGGGGCGCAAATCTCTCCCCTGACGTATTTTGGCAATATCTAAAAAACCAATAGCGAGATGAACGTGAAACTTTGGGTATCTTCTCCTACACCGACTTTACGCCTACTGTGCATAAATGAAGCAATTTTGCCGAGAAAAATGGAGATATAGCGAATTTAGTGAAGTCACTACACACAAGTTTTAACTTCACTGACATGAGGTCAGGTGGTAAAATGACTATCACGATCGAATTGTACTTGTAAAATAATCCATTGAACATGTGTCGCATGCTTTTCGTATATATTTTTTTGCGCATGTTTCAGGTCAAGCGGACCAACCTTTTGTTACCTGACCTTGATCGTGACCTTTGCCAAAATTCTCACTTTTGCTCATGAGGGATGTGTATGTTACCTTTAAGAGCACTTTGGGTGATAATGGTCGCAATCGAAAACTTTTGATGGAAAGAATGGCCCATACACTCATATACCTCGATTTTGACCTTTAACCTTACCGTGACCTGATATTTCACCTCACTAAAAAAACGAGCATGATGTAAGTGCGTCTTATTGAGAGCTTTCGAATGCCTTCTTGCGCGTCTCGCTGCGCTCATTGGTTCAAAAGATAACTAAGGGGGCTGATATCCCCCCCCCCCCCCCAGTAAATGGCGTTCGAAAATGTACGCCAAGCATTGGACTAGCAATACCGCTGTTGCCAGCCAAACACATCCTCTGTTGCCTGGGGCCGGTCTGTGCCCCTCTGTTGCCTGGGGCCGTCTGTGCCCCTCTGTTGCCTGGGGCCGGTCTGTGCCCCTCTGCTTGCCTGGGGCCGGTCTGTGCCCCTCTGTTGCTGGGGCCGGTCTGTGTCCCACTGTTGCCTGGGCCCCCGATCTGTGCCCCTCTGTTGCCTGGGCCGGTCTGTGCCCCCCCCCCCTCTGTGCCTGGGGCCGGTCTGTGCCCCCTCTGGGGGGCCGGGTCTGTGCCCCTCTTTGCCTGGGGCGGTCTGTGCCCCTATGTTGCCTGGGGCCGGTCTGTGCCCTCTGTTGCCTGGGCCGGTCTGTGCCCCTCTGTTGCCTGGGCCGGTCCTGTGCACCCCTGTTGCCTGGGGCCGGTTGTGTCCCTCTGTTGCCTGGGGCCGTATGTGCCCCTCTGTTGCCTGGGGCCGTATGTGCCCCCCTGTTGCCTGGGGCCGGTCTGTGCCCCTCTGTTGCCTGGGGCCGGTCTGTGCCCCCTCCTGTTGCCTGGGCCGGTCTGTGCCCCTCTGTTGCCTGGGGCTGGTCTGTGCCCCTCTGTTGCCTGGGGCCGGTCTGTGCCCCTCTGTTTGCCTGGGGCCGGTCTGTGCCCCTCTGTTGCCTGGGGCCGGTATGTGCCCTCTGTTGCCTGGGGCCGGGTATGTGCTCCTCTGTTGCCTGGGGCCGGTCTGTGCCCCTCTGTTGCCTGGGGCCGGTGTGTGCCCCTATGTTGCCTGGGGCCGGTCTGTGCCCCTCTGTTGCCTGGGGCCGGTTTCGTGTCCCTCTGTTGCCTGGGGCCGGTTTGTGCCCCTCTGTTGCCTGGGGCCGGTCTGTGCCCCTCTGTTGCCTGGGCGCGGTGTGTTCCCTCCTGTTGCCTGGGCCGGTTTGTGTCCCTTGTTGCCTGGGGCCGGTCTGTGCCCCTCTGTTGCCTGGGGCCGGGTTTGTGTCCCTCTGTTGCCT
>JAXIVJ010018718.1:0-5000 GCA_036785665.1 Chirona hameri
TTTTTGTTGTAGCACAATAATGATGACGGTCACGGCCGACCTTCAAATTTGGAGGGTCGGCCGGGGATCCTAGAGGGTTGGCTGAGCCCCTCGAGAGTCGACCGGGCCAAATAGAGGGTCGACCGGTGCCCTTGAAAGGTCGATCTGGGGCTTCATGGATGAACAACCAAGGCCTTTGAAGCATCGACTGGACCTGCCCCCTTCGGCTAGTGCATCTGTACACGAAATAGGGTCTGGGCCCAAGGTAGTCCGGCAAAAACTCACCGTATTTGGCCGGCCTGGCAAAATACGGCGACTTTTTGTGGATGTACCTATGGGCCCCCTGTTCGATATTTGTATTTTAATAGGCCCCATTAAAAATATAGTAGGCCAAATCCGGCGATTTTGTTTTGTGGGAGTACCTTATGGCCCACTGATCAACTGATCCCTGAGGAAAATCCTGGATACGTGCCTGACCCCAATCATCATCATCAACATGGGCGAATCCAGGGGGCCATGCCCCCCCCCCTCAAACACTCGTTCTGGATCCGCCTTTGTCATCATAATCATACCCATTGCTGCTTATTGCCAGTAGTATGTCATATATTTAAGGAAATGTGTATTAATCTCATATAAGGAAATGGGTCGCCGAACAAGAAAAAAAACTAGAGAAAAGCTGGTAAACATGAAGAAGACACTGGTACTGGCCACTGAGGTCACAAAAAGTCGGAGAAGCGGAACTGGAGCTTACCCGGTACCTGAATCCAGAACTGGCGGGCTTGACTACTCCCGAACCTGAGGTAGCTGGTGAGGTGATGTGCCGGGCTCGCACCAAGTTGACCATGACACAATCATGCATTTAGCATACATTTGGTACGAGTACCATACTTGGCTTCAACAGAGTTATGCTATGCCAATCATGCATTTAGCATACATTTGGTACGAGTACCATACTTGGCTTCAACAGAGTTATGCTATGTCAATCATGCATTTGGCATACATTTGTACGAGTACCATACTTGGCTTCAACAGAGTTATGCTATGCCGTGTTGTACTGGTACAGGTCACTGCAAAAGTAATGGTAGGCAGTAAGCACTACTGTAGATGGGTACAACCTAGCAGCGTTTCTTAACAACAATAGATATCCCTGGACAAAAATCAGCGGTGCATCTCCGTCCTACACATAGGCAGCTCTCTGTCACTTTTCACTATTCTACGCCTTCAAATAGAATCACAATATTCGAAAAACCTGATTCTCTCCCCACTTGAGTGCACTATGGCATCTCGACCCTGAGACCGCCTCTGATCGGATAGTTGTAAGCCCACGCCGGCACAGCATCGGGCGTAGTAGCTCGCATTTAGCGGGTCCTCGAGTAGAGACTATTCATTGAAGTAAGGACGTAGTAGCCACGGACTCCGCGTCAGCCAATAGTTGTCCGCCTTACAAAACTGGCAGCGTAGGGGTCAGAGGTCACCGATACGCAAGCGCTGGCTCGGCGGGAAAAGCGGTTTGACTGGGTTTCTGCGGGCTTGAGTGATGATGGAGGTGCAAATTGTGCATAGAGGTGCAAAGTTCTGAATAACTCACAAGTAGAGTGATGTAACGTCATTATAGAACAAACGAAGATTTGTTTTTTATCAGTATGCTTTTGCTTATTCAAATAATTGAAGACAGACAGACAGGGAGAGAGAAAGAGATAAAGAGAGAGGGAGAGGGAGAGGGAGAGAGGGAGAGAGGGAGAGAGGGAGAGAGGGAGAGAGGGAGAGAGGGGAGAGAGGGAGAGAGGGAGAGAGGGAGAGAGGGAGAGAGGGAGAGAGGGAGAGAGGGAGAGAGGGAGAGAGGGAGAGAGGGAGAGAGGGAGAGAGGGAGAGAGGGAGAGAGGGAGAGAGGGAGAGAGGGAGAGAGGGGGGGAGAGGGAGAGAGGGAGAGAGGGAGAGAGGGAGGAGAAAGGAGAAAAGGAGAAAAGGAGAAAAGGAGAAAAGGAGAAAAGGAGAAAAGGAGAAAAGGAGAAAAGGAGAAAAGGAGGAGGAAGGCGAGAGAGCAGGATAGAGCAGGAGAGATCAGGAGAGAGCAGGAAAGAGCAGGAGAGAGCAGGAGAGAGCAGGAGAGAGGAGAGAGGAGAGAGGAGAGAGGAGAGAGGAGAGAGGAGAGAGGAGAGAGGAGAGAGGAGAGAGGAGAGAGGAGAGAGGAGAGAGGAGAGAGGAGAGAGGAGGGAGGAGAGAAGAGAGAGGAGAGAGAGGAAGATGAGGTAGCCAGAAAGCTTAGAGGGCAATGTTTACATTTTCCCACAACAATGGAGTTATTACTTGAAATGACAACGAGACCAAAATATATAGTAAATTGATCACATTTTGCATATAAACATTCATACCGAAATATATTTCATGTTAAAGTTGAAAAGCGTTCCACACTTTTAACGACCGGTACTCTCAAGCACTTGGTAACGAATATCGGTTCCCACCAAAATCTGGTATTGCTTTTTGACAAAATGGCATAGAAAATACGTGTAATGGAATAAAATACTCTGTCTAGTATGAACATGTACGCACTAATATCCTTCACAATCAACACTCACAATGAATAAAATGGTATCCGAATTAGCAGTTAACTCATGCACCCAACAACGGTCTAGTTAGTATTTTTTTAAAATTCTATTAAGCAGATCACCAACAGGGTCGCCCCCACTGACAGGTGAAGTCACATAGTACACCCGATAACACGATCACTCCATAAAGTACATCGAAACATTAGTAAGATATAAATAGTGTAAACAATACAAAGTGAACTGATAAATGAGGCAAGATAAAAACAGCGGCCGTAAAAGACGAGTTACAGATATGCTATATAAGTGATGACATGTTTTCTAAAAGTGTTAAAATGATCTACAAGAAAATCCACCTCTGGGACGCTGTTTAAGAAAGAGTTGACTAGCCTAGGTACCCTGCAGAGTAGACCGCCCTTCACGGTGTTAACGCGGGGGCAGATCTCGTGTAACAGCATGTGAGTGCGGGTCGATCGAGCTGGTACAGAAAAGCGGGTTAGCAAAGTTTGAGAATCTAATTTCGAGTGGAAAATGTTCCTGATGAACAATAGGTCATGCTGAATCCTATGAGCTGATAAAGAAGGTATCCGGAAGTGTTGTAACAAGTCTGAATATGCTAAAGAAGTGGTATGACCAGAGAAAGTACTATTTAGAAGCCAAATTATAAATTTGTGTTGAACTCGATCGACCCGCACTGTGTGGGAATCGGCCGCGCCCGCCCAGATCACGCTACCATATTCTAAAATTGAGCGTACGTTGGAGAAGTAAGCGCACAGTAGAGCGTTTATGTTAAACTTTGAACCATGAGAACCAGTTTGAAAAGAGCGAATTAGTACTCAGAGCGATCTCTTGGCCCTTCTGACAACATTTGTGACCTGGGGAGCAAATGTAGGTTTGGTGTCTAGAATGATGCCCAAGTCGCGAATTTCTCCAACATGCTCGAGTTTTGAAGTACTAATAAAATATATTGTCTGGACGGGCGCGCGCCTGAGTCATAGTGAATGACTTGCATTTGTGGGGATTCAGAGTTAGTCCCCATCTGGCGGACCAGGCTGCCAGACGATCGAGATCCTGTTGCAGCAGTAGTCCGTCAGATGGGGAAGTAATTTTGCGATAAATTGTGACGTCATCGGCGTACAGAAGGCAGCCGGACTGAAATTCAAGTGGTAAGTCATTGATGAATAATTAAAAGAGAAGTGGAGCCAAAAGAGAACCTTCTGGAACACCAGACGTTACTGGTTTCCAGTCGGAGGTTTTGCCATTGACGATGACCCTCTGACGCCTATCGGACAGATACGAGACAAACCATTTTAAGGCAGAATCCCTCAAATGATAGGAATGTTTTAGTTTATGAATTAGAAGCGAGTGATTATAGCTTTGAAAAGCAGCCGAATAATCTGTATATATAGCATCGTAACAACATATATTCATCGTAACATTCTATTCAATCCGTTTTTGTCAATCAGCAAAGCACGTTAAAATAACGCACACGATGACGATAATTGTGTTCACCTGAGATACATACGCTACGGGGCCGGCCTGCCCAGCCCGGCCCGACCCCGAACTCCTGGCTTCTCGGCTCTCAGCGAGCGTTCTGGCCGGAGGTCATTGACCCAGCTGACCCGGCCCGCACGGTTCAAACCACGTGACCACTGCCTGACACTAGCCTTTACGCAGGAGCCCATTCATTCAGCCGACCTCCACCAATCCCACTCGCGTAACTGCTTCGAGAGCGGTGATTGGCCGCGTGCGGTCACGTTTGGCTGGGGCATCATAGGCGTATAGTAGGAATGTATTTTCGATCTTAGGCGATAGATGGCTCTGAAGATTGTTTGCAAATTTAAGAAAATCCCGTGAATGCAAACTAACAAGGTTGTTGTTGTTTGCCGGATTCCACCGGTTGTGTATTCAATATAACGGAACATCAATCAACATCAGGAACATTAAATGACAAGACCCAGTAAAACATACATGAGCAATGATGGTATTCAGTCGAAACATATATGCTAATATACATGAAATATGAGATATAATATTGAGTATTATACCCCATATTATACAGTATCATACCCCGTAATATAGACAATATTATACATATTTATTATATATAGGTATTATACATATACATACAATTACATATGTACTTCATTTTCTTCATTTTCAAGAAGACAGCCTGCGACCAGCATGCAAAATTTCAAACGATTACGACAAATCGTTTAGGATTATCTGACTCACCACAGGTACCTACCATTACTTGTGTTGTGACCTGTGTCCTGTACGGTGTTATGGTCAATGTTTCGGATACATTTTTATTATCGTTATACGGTCGTACGTATCTGCGTATCTGCGAATACGAATCTACGGCATTTGCAGATACGTATCTACAAATGCTGGCAAACAAATGCATTTAGAACACACGCATTTTTGTATAGAAAAGGGTGTATCTACTTACATAAGTTATTTAATATATGTTATTTA
>JAXIVJ010018718.1:7500-22247 GCA_036785665.1 Chirona hameri
ACACACACACACACACACACACACACACACACACACACACACACACACACACACACACACACACACACACACACACACACACACACACACACACACACACACACACACACACACACACACACACACACACACACACACACACACACACACACACACACACACACACACACACACACACACACACACACACACACACACACACACACACACACACACACACACACACACACACACACACACACACACACACACACACACACACACACACACACACACACACACACACACACACACACACACACACACACACACACACACACACACACACACACACACACACACACACACACACACACACACACACACACACACACACACACACACACACACACACACACACACACACACACACACACACACACACACACACACACACACACACACACACACACACACACACACACACACACACACACACACACACACACACACACACACACACACACACACACACACACACACACACACACACACACACACACACACACACACACACACACACACACACACACACACACACACACACACACACACACACACACACACACACACACACACACACACACACACACAGTATTACACACATACAACAGACACTACAGATACACACACACACACACGACACACACGACACACACCACACACACCACACACACCACACACACCACACACACCACACACACCACACACACCACACACACCACACACACCACACACACCACACACACCACACACACCACACACACCACACACACCACACACACCACACACACCACACACACCACACACACCACACACACCACACACACCACACACACCACACACACCACACACACCACACACACCACACACACGACACACACGACACACACGACACACACGACACACACGACACACACGACACACACGACACACACGACACACACGACACACACGACACACACGACACACACGACACACACGACACACACGACACACACGACACACACGACACACACGACACACACGACACACACGACACACACGACACACACGACACACACGACACACACGACACACACGACACACACGACACACACGACACACACGACACACACGACACACACGACACACACGACACACACGACACACACGACACACACGACACACACGACACACACGACACACACGACACACACGACACACACGACACACACGACACACACGACACACACGACACACACGACACACACGACACACACGACACACACGACACACACGACACACACGACACACACGACACACACGACACACACGACACACACGACACACACGACACACACGACACACACGACACACACGACACACACGACACACACGACACACACGACACACACGACACACACGACACACACGACACACACGACACACACGACACACACGACACACACGACACACACGACACACACGACACACACGACACACACGACACACACGACACACACGACACACACGACACACACGACACACACGACACACACGACACACACGACACACACGACACACACGACACACACGACACACACGACACACACGACACACACGACACACACGACACACACGACACACACGACACACACGACACACACGACACACACGACACACACGACACACACGACACACACGACACACACGACACACACGACACACACGACACACACGACACACACGACACACACGACACACACGACACACACGACACACACGACACACACGACACACACGACACACACGACACACACGACACACACGACACACACGACACACACGACACACACGACACACACGACACACACGACACACACGACACACACGACACACACGACACACACGACACACACGACACACACGACACACACGACACACACGACACACACGACACACACGACACACACGACACACACGACACACACGACACACACGACACACACGACACACACGACACACACGACACACACGACACACACGACACACACGACACACACGACACACACGACACACACGACACACACGACACACACGACACACACGACACACACGACACACACGACACACACGACACACACGACACACACGACACACACGACACACACGACACACACGACACACACGACACACACGACACACACGACACACACGACACACACGACACACACGACACACACGACACACACGACACACACGACACACACGACACACACGACACACACGACACACACGACACACACGACACACACGACACACACGACACACACGACACACACGACACACACGACACACACGACACACACGACACACACGACACACACGACACACACGACACACACGACACACACGACACACACGACACACACGACACACACGACACACACGACACACACGACACACACGACACACACGACACACACGACACACACGACACACACGACACACACGACACACACGACACACACGACACACACGACACACACGACACACACGACACACACGACACACACGACACACACGACACACACGACACACACGACACACACGACACACACGACACACACGACACACACGACACACACACACACACACACACACACACACACACACACACACACACACACACACACACACACACACACACACACACACACACACACACACACACACACACACACACACACACACACACACACACACACACACACACACACACACACACACACACACACACACACACACACACACACACACACACACACACACACACACACACACACACACACACACACACACACACACACACACACACACACACACACACACACACACACACACACACACACACACACACACACACACACACACACACACACACACACACACACACACACACACACACACACACACACACACACACACACACACACACACACACACACACACACACACACACACACACACACACACACACACACACACACACACACACACACACACACACACACACACACACACACACACACACACACACACACACACACACACACACACACACACACACACACACACACACACACACACACACACACACACACACACACACACACACACACACACACACACACACACACACACACACACACACACACACACACACACACACACACACACACACACACACACACACACACACACACACACACACACACACACACACACACACACACACACACACACACACACACACACACACACACACACACACACACACACACACACACACACACACACACACACACACACACACACACACACACACACACACACACACACACACACACACACACACACACACACACACACACACACACACACACACACACACACACACACACACACACACACACACACACACACACACACACACACACACACACACACACACACACACACACACACACACACACACACACACACACATGAAACGACGTGTCTCCGCCGCTCCGCCGCGCCGGGACCGCCCCACAGGGAGCTGACCGGGGGTGGCCAGTCAGTCCCCCGGCAGCGGGACCCGCGGGACAGCCCCGGACGGGACACCCGCACCAGGTGGCGCGGCATGCGGTGCAGATGGCGCTGCCGGCACAACAACATCGGACGCCCGCGATACAAACAAATAGGCACCTAAAATAAAACAATAAAACCTAAGATACAATCAAACAAGTAGATGCAATCAGACATAATATAAATATATAAATCAAACATAAGTAGAAACATGTAGATGGGGGGGGGGGCGAAAGCGGCACCTCAGCCGGCCAGAGCCGGTCCCTCTTCAGGAGTCGGCGACGGCGACTTCCCACATCAGGAGCCGGCGGCACCGCCCCACTCCAGCCGCAATCGCAGCCCCGCCAGCTCCTGTCCGACGATGGTCGCCACGGGCGGCCCCGGCACGGGTTCTACGACGAACCGGGCGAGAGCGCACAGGACGTCGGCGGGGCTCAGGCCGGGCAGCCGACGTAGGCAGCTAGCTGATAGCACGCCCGAGGTCTGTAGGCATGCCAAACCGACGCGACCCGCTCGCGCCAGCTCCCCAGTCACTCCCCCGAACAGCCTTCGGAAGGCGATCACTCCCACCCCTTAAGGCGAGGCAGCCAGCTCGGTACTCGCAGAGCGCCTCGGTGAGTTGAAGCGGGGACCGCCGGCGGCCGGGTTGACTGGGCAGCAGCCGCCCTCCCAGTCCAGGCTGTAGATGGAGCTGGACGACTTCAGATGTCAGGGAGCAGCGGCGGCGGCGGCAACGGTGAATCCAGCCAAGGAGCATCGGAGGCCGCAGCGATAACACGCCCAGTCAGGAGCCGGACTCGACAAGCCGAATACAATGGTGAAAATCGCATTGTTCTACCTTGATTTGGTAGAGTTATTGAAGAAAACCCATACGTGACCTGGGGGGTCATCTGAGTTGACCTCGTAGAGGTCAAAGAACAGAAATGTGACACAGGGCTTTGCATTTGGCACATGAGTGGTGGGTCTGGTGAAAATTTGTCAAATTTAGCCACTTCCTATCGATGTATACGTGTTTTCATTTTTCCCCATTGACTTATAATAGGGAGGGAAATCAACCTGACCTTAGGTGACCACCAAAAATAAAATGAGACAAAAATACAACAACAACAACAAAAATGAGATCTACGAAGTGTAGGTACTTATCACCTGATGACATCATGTGAGTTTCAACCCGTTTGGTCAATTACTTTGGCTGTGGCACGACAGCAGACTTTTTGTAGGTGCGGTCACTTGACTTGACCTAGTGATCTGACCTGAGATGACCCGAGGTCAAAAATTTCACACCGTGTAGGCAATTGATGCCCAAACAGCTGTGCCAAATTTAGCAGAGCTGCGCGCCGCTGTTTAAACTCCGGTAAGAATGGCCTTGTTCTTATAGAGAGTCGAGTGATCGTGTAAAAAGCTGGGGAGGGGCAACGCCTCAGGTAGTTGCGCTACAAAAGGGTCTGAAAATTTGGACGCGAAAGCCTCGTTTAGAAGGGTCGCACGCTCGGTATCTCCGGTTACATGATCGTTAGCCGCGTCGAGAAGAACAGGAGAGACAGACGATTTTTTGGTGACACATTTCACATTTTGGTGACACATTTTGGTGACACAAATGACCCCATAGGGGTAACTGAACAAAACTTACACTTGGATCATCAAGAATATCCTATAATAACAGGATCCAAAAGTAATTGGACTAATATCATGCATATCCTTGAAATAGGAAGCATTTGTATATTTCCCAATTGTCTTATTATGGGGAGGTTACGAAATTGACCTGACCTTAGGTCACCGATATCAAAATCCCGAGATAAACTAATTGTAAGTACTTATGCCCTCATGACATCCTGAAAGTTTCAAACTGATCAGTGAGAAACTCTGGCTTTGGCATAACTGCAAACATTTTGGAGGTGGGGTCACTTGACCTGGTCTGGTGACCTGTCCTGAGATGACCAGAGGTTATTTTTCTCCCAAAGTGTGCGCAATTGATGTCCTAACAGGTGTGCCAAAACCCGGAGGCACTGCGCGCCGCCGTTGTTTCGCTATCTGCGAAAAACCTGAAGGGAGGGCGGAAATCCCCCCCCCCCCCTGCAGTGCGCGGGTTAAAGCCACTTTAGCCATCGGGACCACATCGGCTTGGTTTGGGACCATATCGGCTTGTTACAAAGCCGATATGGCCGTTCATTTTTTTGGGGTCCAAACATTTCTTGGGTTGTTGTTGATTTTTGTACACGTACCCCAGACATTCCTCTATCCAAAACTGGTTTCACTTTTTATGCTACTCACCTAAAATGTTATGCTACCCTCGTTTAAGAAATAGTTTTTCGTCGAAAATGCCATTTTCGACAAATGGATATAAAACCTATGTTTTTTTTCCTACCCGGATGAAATTTCGTGTCGATTTCTATCTCTTTATCCTGCTCTTACCTACCGCCTTGGTTTTTAACCTACTCGATTTCCAACTTTTCGAAAAAGGGCCAAATAAGGGCCAAAATATGATGACAGGGTATGAGATCACCGTTAGCCATTCCGGCCATATCGGAAAGCAAATTTTGCCGCTTTCCGATATGGCTGATTTGGTCCCTTGCGCCGCGGGCTGCATACTTTTCCACGCTCATGTTAGGGTAACGAAAAAAATACAGCCGTATAAAGGAAGGATCAAGGTACCTTTTGGTACCAAAAAAAAATCGAGACGATTTTTTTGAGCCAAGATACGACCGTTCCCTTTTGGCTAATTTTACCTCTAAAAAGGTCCATACTTTGCAAGGACCATATCGGAAAGGAAAAGGGGCTTGCACCATATCGGGAAGCCAAATAGGCCATATCGGAAAGGGGCCCCCTTGTTGGCCCCTTTATCGATATCGGTATAACGATGGTACCAATCAATAGCATACGTCATACGGATCAGGAATATAATTGATTTTTTGACATATCGTTGATTTTGGCTATTATGACGTCATCAAATATTTGACGTCATGCACACGATGTATGCCAATAACAGACAGAAGGATTTTTGGAGAAACTCAACAAAACGATATTTCGGTGTGTAAATTCATGCGCTACACGATGAACTTATTTGTTTTTTTAAGAAACTTGGTATTTCCCCCCAAAATTCCAAAAAAAGTAGGAAATGCTTCTTTTACAAAAATAAAAAGATGTATCGAAAGAAGAGATGCTCTTGAGTCGAATGATACCCATAAAATGTATGTATCATGTATAGTTTAGAAGCTAAGTTAACTTAAGCATCGTAAAACTTAGTTTGTTTATTTCTCGCTAGATGGCGTTAGTGGCGCTTTGGTGTTAACCATTTGAGCCATATCGGAAATATCAGCAATAACTCTTAAAATAATTGGTTGTAAATTATGGAAAAAATATATTTAGGTTGAGAGTTTGTTGTTCTACACAATAGATACACTTGTTTTTAAAATAAATCAATTTGAGTCCCTCAAAAATATTTTTACAATTTTGACTAAATTTTGATGTTTTTATTTTATTCATATTCCTAATCACAATCTGCTTTCAAAAAGATATGACAATGATTTTTGGTACAAAAAAAATCTTCATTTGTTGGGCAAAATTTTCAAAGTTTTTTGATTTTTACAATTTTTACATTTGGGTTGTTTAGGGGAGGCCGAGGTGATTCTAGAAATACCTTTTTTATGTATTTAAAATGCATTTTCGCCAAGTTACACAATGTGCAGAATGGCCCAAAATGACCTTTCTGAGATCCGGGCCAAGGTGTGACGTCATCCAAAAATCATTTTTGAGCAATTTAAAAAAGAAATGCCAGGATCAAATTTAAATCCGTTTCTGCGTAATCTGTGCTATAAAAGAAACAGTTTTTGCCAAAAAAAAATATTGCTTTTAAACCTTCCAAAATATGTCATATACTCAAAGAAATATTTTTGAAAAAATAAACAAAAATATATTTCGGGGTGTCTCGTCATGCTTTAAACGACGTGGATATTCATATTTTTATTTAAAAAAAACTGATCTTCCTTCCTTAAAAAACTAAAACAAGAAGAAAAACATAATATGAAAATTTTCGATTTTTTCTTTCCTGAATTATATAGAGAAGGCTGATGCAATTCTAGCTTTACCATTTTTTTGTTTTTATCTTGTTTATTGTTGAATACACAGAAATTCAAAACAGACTAAAAAAGTATTTAAAATTAAACAGTATAAAACCAAACGTCTATCAACTTTTGCGTAATTTAAGCTATCGAAAAACTTTTTTTGCTGAAAAAAAAAACATTTTAACTTGTTATATATTCCTATTTCTCACATAAATGATTTTTGCAAAATTACAGACAAATATAATACGCGGTTTCTTGCTATGACCTATATGATGATTGCACTTATTTTTTTTTAACAAAATATTTACACAACCTTTTTATTCTTTTGATTTTTTTTTTGTCGATTTTTTGTTTTATAATTGAAAGAAAAGGTATTTGCTTCCACCGAGGTGAACAAAAGAATTAGTTAAATACAAATTGTATTCCATATATTCTTGTATGCATGCGAAGAACTCGCAGTAATATTTTTTTTAAATTATAGAAAGCCATGCTAGCGATTGCTTTTTTATGTGCTATTCGGTGGGTATACTGTTTTTTTTTATATTTAAAATGATTTCACCTTAAAGGAAACAGAAACTTAATATTACAAATATGACTTTCTTAATTTTGATTTCAAGTTTGTCCACTATTAGTGAAATTTGAAGCAAGTGATTTCACCAAATTGCAAATTCGTATTTTTCAAAAAAACATTTTTCATCCTTATGCTCCTTAACGTATGTCGAGACATCGCAGTAATACATTTGTGAAAAATGATAGAAAAATACGATAGGGATTTCTTTTTGATGCGCTATACGGTGGGCATATTCTTGATTTTTTTCAAAAAATATTTCCCCTTAAAGCAAAAAAAAAACTTAATATTAAAATTATGAACTTTTCAATTTTTATTTCAAGTTTCTTCCACTATTAGTGAAGTATGAAGACAGTTCTTTCAAAAAACTGCAAAATCGGATTTTTCAAAAATAAAATTTTCTTCCTTATACTCCTTCATGTATGCCGAGACATCGCAGTAATAATTTTTGAAAAATGATAGAAAAATACGATAGGGATTGCTTTTAGATGTGCTATACGGTGGGCATACTCTTGCATTTTTACAAAAAGTATTTCCCCTTTAAGTATTTGTTTTAATATTTTTTAAAGAAAACATTGAATGCTGCCACCTGGCGGCAAAAATCTTAATTTATTTTTGATCAATTTTCTTCCTTATACTGTCATAAGTATAACGGCATAACTTTACTGTCCTTAAAAGCTTATTAAACACCTGAAAATACCGATAGAGTCCGAACTTTGTTGGGTAGTCAGGCTTAATAGGTCTATGGCATGGTATACTGGTAGATGAGAATTCCTGTAACTTAAAAACCAAAATAAATACAACAAAACCGACTTCAGTCTTAGATAGCCAATGAATGTATTTAAAATATTCGTATTCCAGTTTTTCCAAAATACAAAAAACATTTTTTTTTAAACTAGTTTTTGATTAATAACTTTTTTGTTTTTCAATTTTTTATTGATTTTCATTGGAGAATCGAATTTGCAATTAAATTCTGCTTCTTTTGAGTTATAAAAAGCCGCTGTCACTGAAAAACACGAAAAACAACCAACATCGACCGAACCACTTTCGTAACTGGGTCGGCGGGTTACGACTTCCGCTCGGCCGATGGCAAAAATGTATACCATTTTCCTCATATCGGAACGATCAGCTATAACTCTTAAAGTTACTAAATGTAAATTACAACAAAAAAAAATATATTTAGGTGACAACTTCTGCATCTCACAATGAAAACATTTTTTTTCTAAAAAAAATAAAAACTTAACCCCCCAAAATAATTTTCAAATTTGTTCTCAGATTGTATTTATTTTCTTCTATTCATATTTCTTATCACATGTTGCTTTTAAAAAAGTATGACAAATTTTTTTAAACAAAAAAAATCTGTATTTTTTGTGCAACATTTTCAAAGTTTTTTGATTTTTTAAGTTTTGACATTTGGGTTGGTTAGAAAAAGCCAATGTGATCCAGTGTGCAAGTTCTTGGTTTTTTACAAAAATGATTTCCCATTCAAGCAAACAAACTTAATATTACAAATATGACTTTCTTAATTTGTATTTGAAGTTTTTTCAATTTAAGTGAAACTTGATGCAAGCGCTTTCACGAAATTGCAAATTCGTATATTTCAAAAAACATTTTCTTCCTTATACTCCTTCATGTATGCCGAGACATCGCAGTAATACATTTTTTTTAAATGATAGAAAAATACGATAGGGATTGCTTTTAGATGTGCTATACGGTGGGCATACTCTTGCATTTTTACAAAAAGTATTTCCCCTTTAAGTATTTGTTTTAATATTTTTAAGAAAACATTGAATGCTGCCACCTGGCGGCAAAAATCTGAATTTATTTTTGATCAGTTTTCTTCCTTATACTGTCATAAGTATAACGGCATAACATTACTGTCCTTAAAAGCTTATTAAACACCTGAAAATACCGATAGAGTCCGAACTTTGTTGGGTAGTCAGGCTTAATAGGTCCATGGCATGGTGGCTATATACTGGTAGATGAGAATTCCTGTAACTTAAAAACCAAAATAAATACAACAAAACAGACTTCAGTCTTAGATAGCCAATGAATGTACCTAAAATATTTGTTGTACTTACTTTTTCAATTGCTTAACTTTAAGTACAATTACAATTTTCGTAAGAACGCTTGTCAGATAAAAACAAAAATTTCTATAGCCAAACTGTTACTATCTTTAGATAGATATGGTGCAACACTGTTAAATAATGAAACCAATAATTTTCGAATTACCTATTTTTAAGCACAAAACTTAAGAATGTGATTTCTTGTTCAGTATTTATATTTTGATAGGTGAGAAAAAAAATTATGAGCAAAAATTTGATAAACCTAGTTGATAGCTTGTTCTATTGCCTATCCAAAACAATTATTTGATTTGACCATTTTTGGTTTTAAGTATTTGTTTAAAAGGTTTTAGGAAAACATTAAGTGCTGCCACCTGGCGGGAAAAATCTGAATTTGTTTTTGAACAGTTTTCTTCCTGATACTGTCATTACTATAGCGGCATATCTTTACTGTCCTTAAAGGCCTATTAAACACCTAAAAAAACTGATAGTTTGAATTTTGTTCGGTAGTCAGCCTTAATGGGTCTATTGCATGGTGGCTATATACTGGTGGATGAGAATTCCTCTAACTTAAAAACAGAAATTAATAAACCCAAACCGATTTCAGTTTTAGATAGCCAATGAATGTACCTAAAATATTTGATGTACTTAATTTTTCAATTGCTTAACTTTAAGTACAATTAAAATTTGCGTAAGAACCTGGGTGTACTTAAATGGCCCTTTGATGCATTTATAACGACGCTAGGGGAAGTGGCTATACATTTTTGAGTTCCCAAGACAATGGGCTAGCCGGACGTCGAAAAAAAATAAGCACCAGAGTTCTGGTTTTGGCTGCTAGGTGGCGCAAACTTAGTCAAGATTGAAGTTAGCTTAAGAACACTTAAAAATAGTATTTTGTGGCCGTTCACTAAACACATAAAGCAAATTCAATTGCCTATCGACTGGTGAGTACTGCATGTTGATAGCTCTTACCTTTTGCTTGTGACAGGCTGTCAGGCTAAGTCCTGTTATGGACATAGCCCCGTAGGAAAAAAATCTGAATTTGTTTTTGAACAGTTATCTTCCTAATACTGTCATTACTATAGCGGCATATCTTTACTGTCCTCAAAGTCCTATTGAACACTTCAAAATACCGATAAAGTCCGAACTTTGTTCGGTAGTCAGGCTTAATGGGTCTATTGCATGGTGGCTATGTACTGGTAGATGATAATTCCTCTAACATTAGAACTAAAATAAATAGAACCAAACATATTTCAGTCTTAGATAGCCAATGAATGTACCTAAAATATTTAATGTACTTAATTTTTAAATTGCTTAACTTTAAGTACAATTACAATTTTTGTAAGAACGCTTGTCATTTAAAAACAAAATTCTTGATAGCCAAACTGTAACTAGTTTTATATAGATAAGATTCAGCACTTTTAAATACAGAAACCAATATTTTTCCAAATACCTATTTTTGGGTACAAAACTTAAAAAGGTGATTTTTTTTTCAGTATTGATATTTTTATAGGTAAAAACCCCAATATGAGAACAAAATTGAAAACACTAGTGGATAGCTCGTTAAATTGCCTATCCAAAAGTGTTTTTTTAATTTACAAATTTTGGTTTTAAGGATTTTTTTAAATAAATTTTAGGAAAACATTAAGTGCTGCCACCTGGCGGGAAAAAAATTTGAATTTGTTTTTGAACAGTTTTCTTCCTGATACTGTCATTACTATAGCGCCCTATCTTTACTGTCCTTAAAGGCCTATTAAACACCTCAAAATACCGATAAAGTCCGAATTTTGTTTGGTAGTCAGGCTTAATGGGTCTATTGCATGGTGGCTATATACTGGTGGATGGGAATGCCTCTACTTCAAAAACCAAGCTTAATAGAACCAAACTGTTTTGATTCTTGGATAGCCAAGGGATGTACCTACGATCAGAAGAAGCCTCAGAAGACCGGATGCCTTCGAACCTTTTCCGTAGTCAGGCTTAAATGGTCTACGGCATGTTGGCAATATACTGGTATAAAGAAATGCCTATAACTTAAAATATATATTTGATAGAACCAAATCGATTTCAGTTTGGTATAGCCAATAAATCTACCTACGATCTTTGAGGTGTTTATTTTTTTAATTGCTTAACTTTAAGAAAAAATACATTTTGAGTTTAAACGCTTGTCACTCAAAATCAAAAATTTTCACAGCCAAACCGTTTTCAGTTTCGGATAGACTAATCCAAGGGATGTTTAATAAAATAAACAGAATTTTTAATAAAAATCAACTTAAAGTAGAAAACTTAAAAAGTGTTTTTAAAATGTAAGTTTTTTTTTGATTTTTAAGAACAACCATACATGATCAAAACTTGTGTTTTATTTATTCGTGACCACCATTAAAAGGCACATTTTTTAGGTGTTTCAAAATAACAATTATACTTAATATTTGCTAAGTAATTGCTAAAAAAGGACTTTAATTTTAATTAAACTAAATGAATTAACAGAGCTTGAAAAATGTAGATTTAGGAATCTCTTTACTTGTAAAATGTTGCCCTGATGCTCTCGGTTCCAAAACTAATTTTAGTTTTAAGATTCCTCAATTATTAAGCACGCTAGGAGCATAAACACTCAGCCATGTTTAAGCAAAGGTTGGTTAAACACCTTTAAATGTAGACCACTTTTACTCAAAAACTATCAAAGCTAAAAGAAAATGGAAAACATATTCTTGTTTAGCTTGCCAAGTTGTACCATATAAAGTTATGAAAACTCAAAAAAACTTGTTACTTTTAAGTTTCACAAAAGCGACGTCCCCTTAGTCATATCTTCAGTACAATGGTATATATTAATGCATATAACTTAAAAACCAAAATTATCACAACAATACCGATTTCAGTTTTTGACACCCAATAACAGTACCTACAATATCTGTTGTACTTAATTTGTGTTATGCTTAACTTTAAGTACAATCAAGAATTAAGTTAGAACACTTGTCACTCAAAAAAAAAATATATAGCCAATTCGTTTTCGTTTTCCAGTAGCCCTTGTGCCGGGCTTAAAAATAGAGTAAACATTTTTTTTTTAAACATTAAACTTAAAGTAAAAAAATAGAAAACCATTTCACATTTGAGTTTTTTGCGTTTTTGAGAAGAACTATAGCTGATCAAAAAATGAGTTTTATATATTCATGACCGCTTTAAGAAGGTGCATTTTTAGATTTTTTAAAAAAATCTTTATACTTAATATTGTTAAAGTTACTGCTGAAAAACTAATTAAATTTTTATTAAAATCTGTAAATGAACTGAGCTCGTAAAAAGACCGATTAGAAGGTCTGCTTATATGAAAACTGATACCCCGTTCATGCCCGTTCTAAAAATAATTTTTGTTTTCAGATTAGTCGAATATTAAACAAAATATGAGTATATACACTGAAACATGTTTAAGAAATGACATGTGCAATTTCTTAAAATGGTAACCGTGATTACTCAAAAACCAAAAAAGCTACAGGAGAATGTACAAAATATTCTTGTTTAACTTGCTGAGTTGTACAGGAAAACATTTTCAAAGCAAAAAAAAAATATATTTCAAAAGTTTGACGGATATACAATTTTTACCATTTGGAGCTTAATAAGTCAAAAACTTACTATCCAATTACCAATTTGAAAACATATTTGGAGTTCCCATCTAATTTTACATCTGATTCATATTCTTTTTTTTGAAAATATTCCAAAAAAAAAAAAAAATCCTGTTGGGGAAAAAATTGGTTTTAAATTTATAACTTTGTTTTTCGACTTTTTTCCTTTTTGAATACAGAATCAAATCTGCCATCAAATTCCGCTTCTTATGAGTTATAGCACGTTGCTCTCATTCATTTTCAAATTTCGTGTTTTGGTCCCGCCAAAAAGTTTTCAGCCTATAACTTTTTTGAAAAAATTCTACAAGAAAAATCAAGGGGTTGGAATTGTGTAATTTGACATTATCTACCATTTCGTTTGAAATTTAAAAAAAATCCAAAAAAGTTATACCACCCCAAACATAGATTTTTAGTTAATACCAAAACTGAAAAATATAGGTGATTCTAAGGTGTTCTATCGAAAAAAATTATAACATAACGTTTTTTGTCTTTGATTGATGGACTTGTAAAAATTTGGGTAACGCGTCATTTTGAAAATGGGATCCCTCCTATCTCAAAAACTTCTCAACCAATTTTCAATTTCTCTATTGGAAAAAAATGCACCGTCTTACGTTTTATCTTTTCACTTTGTATTACATTCCTAAAAACAGCGTATCCGAAAACTTAATAAAAAACTTCACTTTTTGGGGGATTTTTACAATTTCAAAATTTTACAATTTTTTTGTCAACAATTTGTAATAGCCAAAAGATGCGGGTTTTAAAGATGCATCTTTTGGCTATCTCGGATTTTTAA
>JAXIVJ010018719.1:5000-22246 GCA_036785665.1 Chirona hameri
CGAACCAGTCTGGCTATAGGTTATCGACCGGTTTGGCCGGCAAGAGAGAGCCGCCCCCATGCTGCTCCCGTGGCTTTCGGCTAAACATAAATTACCAAGCCTGTGCCTGTATCCCGGGACCCTGTATCCCGGGCCTGTATCCCGGGTACCAGACGCGTGCTGTCGGCCCCCGTGTGTTACCGAGAATACACACGGAGGCAGGCCGCCGACGTTTATGTTACGGCGTCGTGCGCGACTACGACCGTCTCCCGTTCGACATCAACAAGCGAAACTTTCGGTATCAACTGAGGAGATATCTCCTCAGATATCAGTATGGTGTGCCGTGTTCTGTGTCGACTGTTAAGTGCTGCTGTTTCCTCGCCATGGCCTGAAACCTTGCCCTGATTCTTACCTCCCTGACGTGTGATAACGAAAACCCAGGTTTTATGGATTTGTCGTGAATACATAATATAAATCTGAATCTGAACCATCGGTCAGTACAGCACGTTCTGTTCCGCATGTGCTTTGCCCCAATCTGCAGGTGCGCGAGGCAGGACCGCAGGGCAGGGGCGGACCCATAAAATCTTCAAGGGGGGTGGGGGGTGGTCATCAATTGCAGTGGTGCCCCTACCCATACCCAAATCTGACAACTCAAAAGATTTGGTCCACTATATTTTGAGGATGCCCCTATTTCAGCATGAAAGAAATGGCAATGTTGGATATAGGCATTTGCAATATCAGTCATACCCTTTCTATCATTTAAAGTGCCGCGGATAATGCTAAAATATATCATGTGTACAGTCAAAGGTGGCCACAGACGGCTGATGAAGAATTGACCAAGAGGGAAGTCTAGGTTCGTGACCAGGGGCGGGGGTGGGGGTGGTAGCCGTTTTTTTATAAGCAGTAAATCTGATGC
Source organism: Chirona hameri (assembly GCA_036785665.1). Classification (NCBI taxonomy): domain Eukaryota; kingdom Metazoa; phylum Arthropoda; class Thecostraca; order Balanomorpha; family Balanidae; genus Chirona; species Chirona hameri. The sequence continues at coordinate 5,896 of JAXIVJ010018719.1, forward strand.
ATGCGATAGCAGTGTATCACATTGCTTTGTGTCTCGTGCGGACTTCAAAACATTTCTTGAACTAAATAATAGGCAGGATTTTGCGAATGGAGGGGATTGAAGAAAATTTGTCCCAAAAGCTATGTCACATGTGCCTCGCTGCCAGGATGGCCAATGGCCATGTCTTGGTCGGTTGCCACTTTGACCCCAATGTTGATTAGAGACTGTCCAGATCAACTTCTCAGACATTGACCCCCTCGCAAGTGATCTGTAACCTTGCCACCATATCCCATCATTGTGTATGCTACCTACAATTTATATCGTCTATCTTATCTCATCATTGTCGTCACATCTCATTGCATTTGGTTTTAAATTATAAAACACCATCATCCCTAATGTTGCCCTTGTTATCTCTAAATACCATCTTATTTATCTCATCCCATGTTTCAATACCACGAATCAAAACACTGAACTCTAGTATACATATAACATGTGTGCGCGTGGTGCTCGGTATGTGTGAGCGTAGTGTGTGACGTAGTGTCGTAAGGTGTGAGCGTAGTGCTCGGTATACTGTCCCATATACCAACACCACGGACACACCGCGTGGTGCTCGGTATGTGTGAGCGTAGTGTGTGTCGTAGTGTCGTAATGTGTGAGCGTAGTGCTCGGTATGTGTGAGCGTAGTGTGTGACGTAGTGTCGTAATGTGTGTGTCGTAGTGTCGTAATGTGTGAGCGTAGTGCTCGGTATGTGTGAGCGTAGTGTGTGACGTAGTGTCGTAATGTGTGTGTCGTAGTGTCGTAATGTGTGAGCGTAGTGCTCGGTATGTGTGAGCGTAGTGTGTGACGTAGTGTCGTAATGTGTGTGTCGTAGTGTCGTAATGTGTGAGCGTAGTGCTCGGTATGTGTGAGCGTAGTGTGTGACGTAGTGTCGTAATGTGTGTGTCGTAGTGTCGTAATGTGTGAGCGTAGTGCTCGGGTATGTGTGAGCGTAGTGTGTGACGTAGTGTCGTAATGTGTGAGCGTAGTGCTCGGTATACTGTCCCATATACCAACACCACGGACACACCGCGTGGTGCTCGGTATGTGTGAGCGTAGTGTGTGACGTAGTGTCGTAATGTGTGAGCGTAGTGCTCGGTATACTGTCCCATATACCAACACCACGGACACATGGAAGCTGAATTATAGAAACGGACTTTCTCCCTAGCCCCATTCGCGACGTGCGCACATTCAATGTTTCGGTTTCAGCGAAATTCCGCTGGCTTCAGGATGCGGGTGCTCGTCACCTGTCAGACTATCGCCAGTCGACAAATTCTGCATGGCGATTAAGCGGGATGTCAAGGTCAGGATTGGAGGGCGGACGTCCCAGGCAAGATACTCCTAATAGGTGCCACTTTTATATATTCATGGGCGAGTCCAATTATTAAAGTTCGTCATGGACGAGACGCGTAGCGTCGCGTCTATGATAAACTTCATCAATGGAAGAGCCCATGAATTTAGTTATCATGCAACTTAAAAATTTAATTCATTTGTCAAAAGTTCAAAAAACCTCCCCCCATAGCAAAGTACGCATCCAATGACCCAATGAGAATCACCTGCTTTGAGGTCATTGCACTAACCATTATCATGTTCAAGAGAACATGACGAGATGTGATCATAGGCAGTTACAGGTGAACACGAGTCGCTATGGAACATGGTCTTTCAGCTGCATGATAATGCAGTTTCATCGCACTGGTGGGGCTAGGACGGCCACAATCAGTTGGTTTCGGGGCCAAATCCTATAGGCCTATTTTCTATAGCCTATTTTCTATAGCCTATTTTCTATAGCCTATTTTCTATAGCCTATTTTCTATAGCCTATTTTCTATAGCCTATTTTCTATAGCCTATTTTCTATAGCCTATTTTCTATAGCCTATTTTCTATAGCCTATTGTCTATAGAAAATTGGACAAAGTTCCGAAAAGTCATCATATTTTGCTTCCTATTGTACTAAGAAATGAATAAACACAAATTTCCTCTAATGGTGAAGGACCTGGAGCTTGTTGATAGTCACAAAACACTATAGATTTCAAGCACAATTTCTTCTGACTGATCAACACGAGCGGACGTTACTCTCCACTTTGTGTGTTTTAAGACTGACGCAGCTGCTGTGGCGTATATATTGAAGTTATCGCTCACCTCACCCCACGCTCACCACACCTACGTTCCCAGACCGGTGTCGAGGCCATGCCACCGGGTGAGGAGCTGGCCATGGAACCCCACCAGGTGAGCTTCACCAGACGCTCGGGAGTGCTGCTGACCTGGCGTCGAGGCCTGCTGCTGCTGCTGCTGTTCGCCTGCTGCCTGCTGGCCACCGGCCTCCTGGTGCACCACCTCCACCGGCCAGCGAGCGGCGCCCCCTCCGCCAGCCAAGGGGCCTCTGTCGTCTCTGATGACGCCGTCACCTCCAGCGAGCCTCTTCGCGACATCCGTCTGCCTCGCCACCTGGCGCCAGAGGCCTACAGCCTGCGCATGCTGCCGCTCTTCGTGGAGGGCAACTTCAGCTTCAGCGGCGAGGTGACGGTCACGCTGCGGGCGGACGCTGCCGGCGGGAACGTCACGCTGCACGTCAGCGAGCTGCTCGTCTACAACGACTCGGTGGCGGTGACGGACGTGACGGCGGGCAGGCCGGTGCCGATCGTCGGACTCCGGCACGACGCCGAGCGGGAGTTCCTCGTGGTGCTGCTGGCGGAGCAGGTGATGCCCGGCCACAGGTACAACGTGACGGCGAAGTTCACCGGCATCCTAAACGACAAGCTGGCCGGCTTCTACCGCAGCAGCTATCACACGCCACAGGGAGACAAACGGTGTGTAAACCAAACACACGAAGCAAGGAGACAAACGGTGCATAAAGCAAACACCCCCACGGGGGGGGGGGGGGAAACGGTGCGTAAAGCAATCAAACGCCACATGGGACGAACGGTGCGCAAAGCAATCACACCCACGGGGGGCAAATGGTGCGTAAACCAAACACACGAAGCAAGGAGACAAACGGTGCATAAAGCAAACACACGACGCAGGGAGACAAACGGTTTATAAAACAAAGACACACACAGGGGGAAAACGGTGCGTAAAGCAAAAATGCAATTAACAAGCATCATATTCATAAGTGATATGTTAAATTGTTACACATGATCCCTAAATATGAAAATTGTGTATTATCGAATGTAAAAGAAAACGTAGCAGAAATATGGAAGGCAGAATACCAGTTGTACACATGGATCTGTGGACGGTAATCTTTCCAGAAGTATTTGGTGGAAACCTGCCTGACTAAATTCTGATATTTTTTGGACTTGGTAAAAACGTTTTGGGCAGTGCAACGCTTGCGCATCTGCCTGCCATGGTCGTGAATTCTCCGCTGATGTTGTCCCAGACAGTTGGCTTGTGGGCCAGCATATTATGACGCTATTTCAGTTGTAGTACAGCGAAAGCCGGCTTACCGACTGACGCGCCTGTCTCCGTCATAATCTGATTTAAGGTGGATGGCAGTGACGCAGTTTTCTCCGAACGACGCCAGAAAAGCGTTTCCATGTCTGGATGAGCCGGCTCTGAAGGCGACGTTCGAGATTACTCTGGGACGCCACAAACGGATGACGTCCATCTCAAACATGCCGCTCAGAATGACAGAACCCAAGTGAGACGGGATTCACATTTTAGGGCAAAAACGAATTATTGTGTAATTGAAGTTTAACAGATAAGTAAAGCCGTGTGATGCTTCACTGCTTTGCTCATGTTTCCACATCTATTTTTTGCATTTGCCTTTAAGTTTTAGTTTCCAAGTGCGTGTACTTCTATGTGTGTATGTGTGTATATATATATATATATATATGTGTGTGTGTGTGTGTGTGTGTGTGTGTGTGTGTGTGTGTGTGTGTGTGTGTGTGTGTGTGTGTGTGCGTGTGTGCGTGTGTGCGTGTGTGCGTGTGTGCGTGTGTGCGTGTGTGCGTGTGTGCGTGTGTGCGTGTGTGCGTGTGTGCGTGTGTGCGTGTGTGCGTGTGTGCGTGTGTGCGTGTGTGCGTGTGTGCGTGTGTGCGTGTGTGCGTGTGTGCGTGTGTGCGTGTGTGTGTGTGTGTGTGCGTGTGTGCGTGTGTGCGTGTGTGCGTGTGTGCGTGTGTGCGTGTGTGCGTGTGTACGTGTGTGCGTGTGTGCGTGTGTGCGTGTGTGCGTGTGTGCGTGTGTGCGTGTGTGCGTGTGTGCGTGTGTGCGTGTGCGCGTGTGCGCGTGTGCGCGTGTGTGCGTGTGTGCACGTGTGCGCGTGTGCGCGTGTGCGCGTGTGCGCGTGTGCGCGTGTGCGCGTGTGCGCGTGTGCGCGTGTGCGCGTGTGCGCGTGTGCGCGTGTGCGCGTGTGCGCGTGTGCGCGTGTGCGCGTGTGCGCGTGTGCGCGTGTGCGCGTGTGCGCGTGTGCGCGTGTGCGCGTGTGCGCGTGTGCGCGTGTGCGCGTGTGCGCGTGTGCGCGTGTGCGCGTGTGCGCGTGTGCGCGTGTGCGCGTGTGCGGGTGTGCGGGTGTGCGCGTGTGCGCGTGTGCGCGTGTGCGCGTGTGCGCGTGTGCGCGTGTGCGCGTGTGCGCGTGCGCGCGTGCGCGCGTGTGCGCGTGCGCGCGTGCGCGTGCGCGCGTGCGTGCGTGCGTGCGTGCGTGTGTGTGTGTGTGTGTGTGTGTGTGTGTGTGTGTGTGTGTGTGTGTGTGTGTGTGTGTGTGTGTGTGTGTGTGTGTGTGTGTGTGTGTGTGTGTGTGTGTGTGTGTGTGTGTGTGTGTGTGTGTGTGTGTTCGTGTGCGTGTGCGTGTCCTCGTGCGTTTTGGCATCCTTGTGCGTATACGTGTTTTGTGTGTGTGCGCGCGACCGCGATAGTGCATGTGTATCCATGTCGATTAATTTGTTGTTAATTGGTATTATCATGGCGTAGCCAGGATTTTCCTCAAAGGTACCGGTCATAGCCACTGATGTACATGCGGTACCACTGATGCCACTGAGCCACTGATGTACACTCCCTCTGTCTTCAGCAGAGAGGTGACCGCCCGTTGATGGCATTGGCAGCACGATCTTGATCACGATCACAATCAAAGTACATATGTGGCATGTAATCAGCATCCGCATTGCACAGCTGACGTCATCGTTATATAAGTATGACGTCACGGTAGTTATCGCAGTTATATCTCCATGCTCATCTGAAGGCAGACGCCCCATGCCCTGACTGGGTGTCTTGCAGCCAGCAGAAAGCGGACTTCGTGTGGGACGCCTTCGATAAATCGCTGCCTATGTCCACTTACGTGGTGGGGTTTATCGTGACAGACATGGCGTACAAGGAGACTGACCCGGCGCTGAGTGAAACGCGCTTCAGAGGTGAGCGTGAGCCGTGATGTAAGGGACTCGTAGACTATGATTCACGACGAGGTATTACATCAGTAGCTTGTTGCTCTGCCCTCATCCATTGATAAGATCATGCTATTTGCGGTTTTTATCAGATCGGCTACCTGAAATGTAGGTTTGGACGTCCACATGGCATATATTTCAACACAGTTTAAGTAAACATATATGGCGATCCATATGCAAATTCACACATTATACAACTAGGGAAACGTTTATAAGTCTCATAATGGTTCATTAAGCAGGATAATGGTCACCAGCCCATGACGTCCAATCGCTACAATAAACCTGCACAGACCCCCGCGTCTAACTGAGCGACGTCCGTTAACAGTATGGTCTCGACCGGCCGCTATTAAACACACTGAATATGCTCAGAAGATCGGACCGGTGATACTGGAATACTTCGAGGATTTCTTCAAGACCGAGTTTCCTTTACCGAAACTGGACATGGCTGCTATTCCTGACTTCCCGTTTGGTGGCATGGAGAACTGGGGACTCATTACATATAGGTAAGGGGCAACTGGCCCTCTCCTCAAAGCTGTTTCGCGAGCTACCGAACCCCAGCATCTTGTTTTCGAATTTAAAGGACCAGCCCAACCCAATTTCACTTTTGTTTGGAGTTGAGGTGGTCGTTTTCTATTCCTTTCAGAAAATCTTAGTGGTGTTCCAACACCTCCCTTCGCTAGCCGTGCAGGTTTATTCAGCCGAGGTGATCTGGAGCCGCGGGTGGAATATGTACCATCATTGGCTGTGTGTTCCAACACCTCCCTTCGCTAGCCGTGCAGGTTTATTCAGCCGAGGTGATCTGGAGCCGCGGGTGGAATATGTACCATCATTGGCTGTGCAGGTTTATTCAGCCGAGGTGATCTGGAGCCGCGGGTGGAATCACCACCAGTCACCACCCGCGGTACCATCATTGGCTGTGTAATGTGTACTGCACCTCCGATGATGTTCATCGACGTTTATACTGCCGGATCCGATGACGATGTCCTTGTATCCGTCGTTCGGCAGGGAGACCGCGATGCTGTTCGATCCGGTGGCGTCGTCCGCAGCCAACAAGCAGCGCGTGGCCGAAGTGGTGTCGCACGAGCTGGCCCACATGTGGTTCGGAGATCTGGCCACTCCCAGCTGGTGGACCGACTTGTGGCTCAAAGAGGGTTTCGCCAGTTACATGGCAGTATTCGGGATACAGAAGGTGAGTGGGGCTTGAATGAACTGCGTCTCGTGGGATGCACGGTTGTGATGATGAAAAGAATCGTCTACTTGATGAATGTATATTTAGCTTTTTTATAGATTCATTGCCGAGTCTAAGCTCATTCGCGAAGCCACCGAAAGCGTAGCAGCCCAGGAGGAGTCGAGCTGACGATGTACTCTGCTGTGTCCCACTCGACAGGTGGAGCCCTCCTGGCGAATGCCCGACCAGATAGTGACCAGCGTGGTGCAGAGCGTGATGTCCATAGACGCCCTGCACAGCTCACACGCCATCTCCATCCCAGTGAGACACCCGGACGACATCGGACAGATCTTCGACAAAATATCGTATGACAAAGGTGATATTCCGTAGTCATACATGGAAATATGAGAGAGTGGATGGAGTCTTCCTGATGGATCAGCTTCCACTCTTCCTGCAGAGTGGATGCTCATCCGGCCTACGGAATAACCCCAGCCAAAGCTGCGTATGTGTGCATGGCAGACTGAATTATACGTGCTGGCTGATTTGGGTATATGGGCGGTTGCAGTTTGCAAATGTTGCAGGGTATCCGTTGGTGCATCTTAATGTAAGCCCTATCCTTCAGAGACATTGCATAGTGATGGTCTTCGATAGAACAAGTTGGGCACTAAAAATGACGCATAAGTATTAGGCGCTCTCCAGGGGTGGTATAATGCCCCGTCCTGCTGGACGACATCGGAGAACAAAATTTGTCTTTTTCTTGCCAGGTTGGCTATTTTTGTCATCACAAATGATCCATCAGAGGAGCCACATGCTGCATTTTTACATGCGTGTGCTTTTTACATCGAATCCTGGGATATTCGAAGGCAATTTGTACTGAATTGGTTCACACATGCAAATTCAGTCTACAAAACATATATAAAAAAATACGCGTCCCAGTCTACAAAAAAACGTGTCCCACATAGCAACAGTGATATCAGTTTGGCAGCATATTAAACCACAAATATAGTTGTTTTTATAGACCATACAAGCTACCAAGTTGTCTGCAAACTACTATTTCAGTCGTCAGCGGTTTGGGAGAACCGCGGAAGACCACTCATTGACTTTGAACGTGAGACTCTCCGCCGTCCGTGCAGCGGATCCGCTGGTTTTATCAGCTTACTTCGCTGCATAGTAGAAATGGTATACATTTTGGAACAAATTTAGAAACCCAGAGTATATTTTAGATTGTTGACCAATGACTATGGAGGCATGATGACAGCATTTTAAAACCTCGATTTGGAGCGATCGTCCCTTTCAAAGGCGTCGCATGTTATTTTTTTTAGCAATTATGTGAAGCCTCCATGTGAAGCTTCAGAGTTCAAGGTAAGGTTAAGTTAACATAATTCATAATATACCTAGTTGCTCAAAAAGTGGATAAAATAAATCACATAGCAAGTAGGGTAAACTTAACATGTCAAAACATCAGACTTGGCACGTTACTGGTTGTGGTGGTGGTGTTGACTGTTGGTGTTGTAATTTGGGACATGTCAAGACATCAAACCTTCATGTTATTGGTGGTGTATTGGTGTCTGAAAGTCATCCCAGGCAAAGGGTTGTCGTTGTCAGTTTGAAGGGAGAAAACGGTGAACAACTGTAACTCCGGACACGCCCTAACAACATACTTTTCATGCTATTGGTGATGTAGTGTGTCGGTATCGACTTCATCACCAATAGCATGCAAAGTATGGTATTAGGATGTGTGCGGTGTTAATGTTTGGTATTAGGATGTGTCCGGTGTTAATGTTGTCTACCCTACCTGTACAAAGTTTGATTCAATTACAAACTGATTGTGTTTGACCTTTGGGCGAGTTTGACCATTAACACACCATTAGTTATTAGGTAATCCCTATAATATACCTACCAATCAATAGCAAATATCACATTTAGTAACTATGGATGTCTTCCCCAAGACATTTTGCACTATAACTAATTCTAACTTCAATCATTATTATCTCGCCGCTTCCGTCTTCTCGCCCGTCGCCAAACTTTGTTTACACGCCAGCTGACGGCGACCGACACGGTCGCCGTCAGCTGGCGCCAGCAGCTGGCGTGACGGCGTTCATGGCGGCCTGGCTATGACGTCACAAAACTTATTTACGCCAAACAAATTTTGTGACGTCATAACATGACCGCCGTGAACGCCGTCTATACTTGTCGGTCGTCGTAAGCTGGCGTGTAAACAAAGTTTGGCGACGGGCGAGGCGACGGAAGCGGCGAGATAATAATTATTGAACTTAGAATTAGTTATATTGCAAAATGTCTTGGGAAAGACATCCATGGTTACTAAATGTGATATTTGCTATCGATTGGAAGGTATATTATAGTGATTAACTAATATCTAATGGTGGGTTTATGGTCAAAATCACCGACCTTTGACTTTGGGTAATAGTTCAGTAATCCTCCCCCCCTGCAGTCTATCTCTATGGTGTTCTCAGGTCCCTAATAGAAGAAGAGTAGTCAGCTGACGGTAATATTACAACAGACTGAAAAGTGGTCTATCTTCGACTGTCTACGAGATGGTCTGGGGGGTTCTGGGAGGGGGGGGGGGGGGGGGGGCGACAGCCGCTGGCAGGTTCTGCAGCGCAGCGAGCAAATGTGAGCGGCTCATTCCAAACGTGTCTCCCTGCGACCGTAATTGCTGTACCTAAATGTTAGGTCAGGTTTGATTATGTATCGTTTTTGGTTACGTCATAGCTTTGGTATTACTGGTACACCTTTCAGTCTGTCATAAATGAAAAAAAATATTCACATTAAATGACAAATATTGCTTAGGACCTGTCTCTTCTTCTATAGGGACCTCAAGAACTTGACAATGTCTTTAATCTTGCATCAGCTACAGAGTAGCTTATCAGAGTTTCTGTAACTTTATTTTTTCATGTATGATCAATATTTCACAGAGTATAAATATAAATATTGCTTCAACGAGCGATATTGACAATTGTGTTTGACCTTTGGGCGAGTTTGACCATAAACCCTGTTGCTGTTGCTGGAGAACCATTTTCCGACTTTCGATTTGGTTGGAGAACCATAGTCTATTTTTACCACCCCTGGCGCCCAGCTGAATTGCATTCCGTTCTGAATCTGGGGCGTTCCTGCTAAGTAAAACTCAGACGATGCTCTGTTCTGACTCAAAGCATGCACTGGTGATAATTCACATTTTTCTGTAAAGGGAACAGTTCTCTGAAAGCTTTTGGATGACCTGTATTTTAACCCTATTTGTAACAGGGGGGGGGGGGGGATTCCGCCCCCCCTCCTCATGTTTTTCGCAGATATCTCCAGAACGGCTGGGAGCAGGCCCATACAATTTTGGGACTTTTCCTAGACTTGAATTCCCCATTTGGAGTCAAAATTTTGAGTTCTTAACCTGAACAGAGGCGGTTCCAGAGTACGGTTTTGGGACGGTTCGGTGGCGACATTTGGCGATAATACGGAAATGCGATCTTCACGGTTTCTTCCTAACTGCCTCAAGTATGAAGGAATTACATCGGTTTACGGTGATTGCAACAAGTGCACATTAGTTAATATTAATGAAATATCATAACAAATGCATGGCAGAGGCGGTTTCAGGGGCTTGAAAAGGGGGGGGGGGGGGGTCCAGGAAGTATTCAATGCTTTGCGGAAAGCCAATAGAGCGATGTAAGGAGCATTTATAGCTATCAAGACGTAAAACATAGTTTCTCCTTCCATTATTTTCATAATTTATTACATATAGAGTTGCAGGGGCGTGTTCATGCACATGCAAGGGGGGGGGTGACTGGCATCGTGATGACGATATGCCAGCGATTACGGCGCAATAGACGGTTAACTTATAAAGATATATACACATATGAGGCCAGGAGAGGGAATACATTTTCTTTTACAGAGGCGCGCTCAGGAATGGAAGAAAGGGGGTCATATTATGGCAACTTAATGTCACACGTACGTTACTGTATAACCGTTTTTGGTAACTGCTCAGACAGAAATCACAGGCAGCTCCGAAGAGTGATGCATTTTTGTGCCAGGGTGGTATCTGGAAGGCGCAAATTTGACCATATTTCGGACGTTTTGAGTGGCCCAGGGTGGCTCATCTCCATACAGCTATCAGAATATCACTCTCTCACTCTGGCCTAACGTGCACGGTGGTGGGAGGAACCTGCATTTCTGGGCTCGCTATTAAGCCGAAATGCTGCACATCGCAATAGGCGCACACGACAGGACGAGCAGTTCCACATACCTCGCATCCGCACTGAAGCTGGTAGACGTCTGTTTTCCTACCGAGTCCCTCGTCTTTACAACAGTTTAGCACCCGAACTAACTGGTCTGAGGCCTGCCTCATTTAAACGGACCTTGCGGGTGTACATGGAAGGTCGAAGTGTCAACTAACATGTGGCAGCCATGCTTTGTCTGTGCTATTGTTTTCACATTACCAGTTTATATCTATTTTGTGTTGATGCATAGTTTTGTAAGCCGTGCACCATTGTTTTATCCGGTATGTATCTGAGTATGAATGTCAACTCCCTGTTTCCCCATGTACCTACTGTTTTATGTCTCGTGACGCCGGGCTAGGAATAGCCACAATGTGTGTGGATGGCCCGAAGTCGTTAAATACAAATACAAATACAAGGAAACTAAGATGCATGGGCCTACAATGACATAACATACTGCAGTTTTCGGATGAAACACGCACCACATGGTACTCTACAAACGACTATGAGATAATAGTCGAGTCCAGGTAGGGTAAAAAGGGGATAAGCAATATGAATTGAAGTTATAAGTGAAATAGTCACTGTTGACTAGTTAGTATCATAATAGCGGATACTATACTTATCAAAAGGTCTTACGCCTCCCCAGTTTGGATCCTGGATGCGCCTATGATGAAGTACAATATGCAAAAAGGAAATATCTACGATCAGTAACTTATGTATAGTGCTGGGTAGCAACATGCCTGCGGTTAATATTTTTTCCTATTTGACCTCCCTTTTTCACTAACCTGGTACCGCCTACGGCACAACAAACATATGATTTTTAACTGTTTTGCCTAATGTCACAATAATATAGCCTTTCATTTATTAAAAAAACATAAAAAATAGTTTTATTCCGCATTTACTTCACCCCTATATTGAGTGACCTGCACACGCCTATGATTTTTGAATTTTCAAAAGTCATCGACATATATCAATCTACAATTCAATCTCTATCGATTCCCATTGGTTGTGTTAAAATCAGTTGATAAACATGACAGCTGTGTTGGATCACATATACCACTAAAATTTGTAGCTTTTGCCCCCCTGTTGCCCCCTATAATTTGTTTATTTTTTATTTTTTAGAAATGTAGATCGTGTTGAGGAACCAAACGCCGTTTCATTTTCGAAAATCGGACGGGTAGATCCCGATATCTCCGGGGGGGGGGGGGGGGGGGGCGGAATCCGCCCCCGCCACTGTTACAAATAAGGGTAGCCAGGAGCCTATTACAAATAGGGTTAATGCAAAAGAAAGCAAATCGTTGTTATTTGTATGCTGAAAATATATCCAAGTCGCAAAGCGTCATTTTAGTCGTAAACTGACTAAACCTAACCAATCTCTTAGTCTTACCACAAGTGATTTATATTAACCCGCCATTGACGGGGGGGGGGGCCTTTAACGTTCCCTGATTAATTTTCGTAATATCTCATAAATAAATAGCGCTATCAACGTAAAACTTGGTATATCTTCTTCTAAATCACGTTTACGTCTTCTGTTAAAAATATGAAGCAATTTTGTCGAACAAATTTCGAGTTATAGCGAATTTGGTGACGTCACTACACATGAGTTTTACACCAAAATCAGCTGAAATGTAACAGACCGTACAACTGTCATATTTTTAGCACAATGCAATCTAAAAACGTTAAAAGATATCAAATGGCAAGGGCTACAGCTGAACTGATTGAATCGATTGGAATAGTTCAATCAAAATTCCTTGAATCGAAAAATAATTGATTCACCACCAGATATTTTGATTCATGAATCGTGATTGAATCAAACCTGCATCAAATCAAGGCTGATTGAATCAAAAGATTTAACGATTATTAACGATTCAAGTACACTGATAAATTGTGCAAATACATGCAGTCCCAGTTGCTACATTCATTTATAATGAAATAGTATTGCTGTAACAATGTTTTAATGATCTTATATTTGTATGTCTCCATTTTTATTTATTTCATATAAATTAACCACATGTATTTAAATGTTGAATCAAACGTGAATCGATTAAAATATTTGTTTTGATTCTTTGAATCGGAAAGAATCAATAATCAAAATTTTATCCGTGAATCGAACGGTGATTGAATCATTCAGATTCCAAAATGAATCATGATTTAATCGTTCCAAAGAAGTTGAATCAATAACCAGTCTGGCTACAGCATAACCATCTCTCATTTTTGAAAATGTTGGTTTTTAACCCCCAAAAATGGGGGATTTTTTTTTGTTGTGAAATTGCGCACAAAATCAAATTTTTCAAATATATCAAAACGCCGGAAAATATGTCAGAGAACCACATATGGGAAACCACCATACCAAGTGTCAGAATGATATCATCCTTTCTGACCGACTTATGGCATCTAAAGTATGGGTAATTCATGACGTCATATTTACAAATGGCAATTTTTGGCTTTTATGGACCAGATACAGACAAATAAATGCACCAATGTATTTCTGAGACAAAACCGGTATAGAAACATCACTTTTTTATTTATATTTATCAGTTATAATTTTTTACCTTCATTGACCTGAACTTGACCTGAACTTGACATTAAATTTACGTAAATGAAGTCAGGTGGTAAAATGACTACCACTATCGAATTTTACGTGGAAAATAACTCATAAAACTTGTGTTGCATGCCTTTCGTATCAATTTTGAGCATAGTGACCTTTTGTGACCTGGCCTTGACCTTGACCTTGGCCAACAATCTCACTTTAGCTCATGCGGGATGTGTATCATACCTTTGGCAGCACTTTGGGTGATCATAGTCGTAGTCGAAGGCTTTGGATGGAAAGTATGGCCCATAAACTCAAATACGGTGATTTTGACCTTTGACCTGACCGTCACCTGACTTTTGACCTCACTTTGAAATTTGTGAGCATGACTTAGATTTGTCTCATTGAGAGATTTCGATTGCCCCCTTGCGCGCCTCGCTGGGATTATTGGTTCGGAAGATAACCAGGGGGGACGTTTATCGCCCCCCTCCCCAGTCAATGGCTTTCGGCTGAGACCACAGTCAATGCCGAGTTAAACGCCTGAACCCATAAATTATAACTTTGATATGCAGTCTAAAAAGTAATCTGCCCCCAGGGGCGGATCCAGCCGCTCAGGTTAGGGGGGGGGGGGGGGGGTGATGTTTGGCCTTCAGAAGGCACGTAGCCAGGATTTTTCTCAGGGGGAGGGGCACGTCGGTGGTAGAAATAAATTTCGCTACTCAGCCATATATTGTTGATCAGGTGCAGGGTCGGGTCGTCAGAGAATCTCATTTATCTAGTGTAAATTTGTTTTGCTCAGGGGGATGGGGGCATGGCCCCTGTACCCCCCCCTTGGCTACGACCCTGGCCTTCAGATACACAAATATCGTTGCAAAGACTCATAATTTAAAACCACGGGGAAGCATTCGCCGTGGACCCCCACCGGCCGGGCTGTCTAATGCCGGCCGCCATCTTGCCGGTACAAAAAAGGCGGCCGGGCGCGCGGCCGCCTGTGTTAACCCTCGCCCGGGTAGGGGGTGGATGCCACCCCTCGGTTTTTATGGAATAACTCACGTAGTTTCCAACCGATTTCAATGCAACTTTCAGTATCCTACTTTTGAAAAATTTGCCACCTACTCGGAAAATTTTGCATTTCTAACCCACATGACCCGTGACCTATGACTTGTTTCTCAAGATCATGTCAGGCGCAACTGGCGCCCCGCAGTATCGATGCTTGTAACTTCTGCAGTTATCGAGTGTTTGTTGTTCAGGAGCATATGCACAGGTGTTTCCACGTGACAGTTGTGGTTTCCACTGAGATTGTGACCTCGATATGGCAGTCGCACCATCCGCGCTAAGTAATGTCAAACTTAGCGCGGATGACGCGGATGCGCGACGCTCAGATCAATAGTCTATAGATCGTGAATGATAATTTAAAAGTAGGTGATTACTGTTTTTTTTTGTCCTGCTTAATCTGCCGTTGCATCGGGTCGATTAATCACTTGTTTATTGTAATTTGCTGCAGTGCGTATCATATCGTCATAAATCAATGTTGCTAACAACAGCTAAAATGCATTTTGGAAAGATACAAATGATAACTTTTACTCCAACATGGGGGGGGGGGGGACAAAAACATACCTTTGCCTCCCCTCCCCACCCATTTTTTAGGGAGGAGGGGGGAATTGTGCCCCCTTCGCGCCCCCTGGATCCGCCTCCGCTGCCCCCTAAGAAAACGTTTAATTCCGTGGTGCTTCCCAACATCTACAACTATTTCCGCTGCGCTGTATAGCGCCACGCTGCGCTGTATACTGTATAGACGTATCACGCCACAGCTTCTCGATACAAATGACGTCTTCCAGGGAATTCTATCATTCGGATGCTGGACCACATGCTGACGACGGGAAGTCTGCGGAACGCCCTAGCCAACTATCTCGAGGCTATGTAAGTCCGCCCAACAGTGACATTAGAACATGACACTATGGAAATGGCTTACAATTCAACAAATAGTGGAAACATCGTCATCATTTTATAAGCAGCATATTATGAGTTGTCTTACTTTTTCTTAATATGTGAATAATAATATATTTGATCATACATTTATATGATGCGACTAACCACGTCATTTTGCATTATAGTGGTGAGATGCGATGTGTGCATGCGATGTGTGATGAGATGTGTGCATCTCACGATGTGCAGGTGTAAGCTTTATATACCTAAATGCCTACCTTACATTCACGCAAAAACATGTAAATGAACGCATTTAAACGTGTAGACTGTCATCTTCAGGCAATACAAGGCGGCGAGTCAGGACGACCTGTGGCGCTTCCTGACGGAGCAGGCCCACCGCGACGGCACACTGCCCGCAGACATCTCTGTCAAACAGGTCATGGACACCTGGACTCTACAGATGGGATTCCCCGTAGTGAAAGTGCGCAGAAACTACGCGCAGAGGTCGGCACAGCTGACTCAGGTCAGCGCGTTACGAAGTGGTTTCGTTGCCTACTTTTATAAATACAATATTCTATTTTTAAAAGCATAACAATTAATATTGGAAGTTGCGGACAATTTAAGTTTTCTTCCTTAGAGACAATTCCTTCCTTTTTATTCGAATACATGTCGTTATATTTTTCATGTAAATGATATTTCACCAAGTGTTACTGTACACTTGGTGAATTGTTTCCAATCGTTTGTTTTATTTGCATCTTTTCATGTTCAGAACCGATTTCTGCTCGGAGGAACTGACGATTCTACTGAGTTTCTATGGTGGGTTCCGCTGGTGTTCACTACAGAGACAAAGCCAAACTTTAACGACACACAGCCCACGCACTGGATGAGAAAAGAACGACATGTCACCATCAACGGTAACTCTTAGAAGACTTCGCAGCTGATTCTCTGAACTTTTCCCGGAAAGTTAATTGTTTTGAAGCAGACCTCCTGTAGACATGCATGCATGCAGTAAAAACTGCACCGCAATGATCAAATGTCGTGTGGATTGGAACAGTCTGCATTTCCCTCGAAGAAACAATTTTTGTACTTCAAGGTTGGTGAATATGATGTCTTTTCCTTG